>CM030855.1:11174426-11253670 GCA_018105865.1 Metaphire vulgaris
CGGCAATGGTATAAATTTTTTTTGATAAATGCGGTCTGACCACATAAAATGGTTCAGTTCGTGGAAAAACACTGTGTTGAATTTTTTCAAGTAATGAGACATTTAGAGGTTGCTCAAACACTAGAAAGTGTCCTTAACTAGATGTTCATTGCTCACTGTTGATGTTCAGTTTGAATGCATTGCCAAATCCTCATTTTGACCCATTAACAAACGTTTGAGGGCCTGTGGGTATTGTTTTTGACTCTCAGCTATGACCTGTAGTAGTACTGTAGGTACTGCAGCTGTTCTTCATCCCTAGTCAGACTGCCAGAGAACTGCTGAATCAACGCCTCGCTCTGCGTGGTCATTTGTGACTGTAATTTTTCGATCGGTTTGAAACAACTGCATTGTAGGCCTACTCATCGTTACTTTCCCCACTCTGAAGTTGGTAGGCTCAGGAAGGTCTGAGTTAATTTGAACTTAGTGAAAAATGACCTTGTGTTTTTCATCAAGAAGTCAGCAAATGACTTGTTTTCCAATGCAGGCAGTGTCATTTTGATGAGTTTGACACGTTTGCATAGAGAATCTTCACAATCAACTTGACACATAGCTGTAACCATGTTATTCTTGACATCATTTGGTACATTGCTGTCAAAGAAGGCCAAAACGACCAACTTCTCTGAGAAGTACCACAAGTGATCTGCGAGCTTCCGTGAGATTGTTCAAGATATTGCTGGATTGACTGATTGGTATGTCAAGAGTGACTTCATAAGTGTAAGGTCATTAAGAGGGGCTGCAACAGCAACAGTGAACGGTGTCATGACTCAAGCTTTTACATATAGCACGGCATAAAATATACACAGGTCACGCAGACCTTTCTTCTCTCGACCAGTGTGAGCGAACAGTGACCTAAGCAGCCATATACCTTGAAGGCGTAGATGACTTTAGCCATCCAGCGTGACTTGTGCATTAGGCCTACACCAGGTGTGCGGAAATGTCATTCATGAAGTGGTGAAACACAGAGAAAAATGAGTTATTTCCATCATTTCATGGTAATCATCACGTGGTTGAGCCTCCATCAGAACTGATAATAAGAAACTCACTGATTTGTCTTTGCTGCTGGATATAGGGCCTATGAGACGCAGCTACCACGTCAGTCGACGAATCCTCAAATCGATTGATTAATGTGGGACCAATTGAATTGAAATCTCTAAAAAGAGAATGATGTCAGGTGCTGAAGATGAACCCATTGCCTCAATGAAAGCAGCGCCAGTGTCCAGTTCAGTGTATGGTGTCGACTTGCTAAGTGCAGAAGATCACGCCCAAGCAACTGTTCTAGTATTGTACAAGTTCCTAATTCAAGACCAGTGTTGCTGCTTGTCGTATCAAGGCATATTCCTTGCACGTTGTCAACAATTTGCCACGAATTGAGTGCTTCAAAGACAGCATTTGTTTGTGCAACTCCAGTTCCTGCAGGAATCTTTGGCACTGCTATTTTTAGATCTTGTAGAAACTCAGAGATTAACAATATGGGAAATCTGTTTGCAATAAGAGAAAATATAGCTACTGGACAGTTTAGAGAATAAGTTACAACTCTGAAATGTTGAAAGGTTCCCTATTGATAGCTAAACATTGAATATCAGGAAAGAAGTAATTTTTCTTCCATTTTTGTGACTCTGCGGTGAGGACACTTTTTCCAAAAGACAAAGTCTTATTCTTGTTTTAGAAAATACTACTAGTAGTGAATAAGTCCAAAAAGTTTCAGCCCCTAGGCTATGATATTTCTGAAGTTATACAGGTCTGAAGTTGTGAGAAATTTAAGTGGCTGCCATAAAACGCCAAAACGGCCCACCCAGGTGCTATAAAAGTTGAATATCTCAAAAATTGCTAAAGAGAGCAGGCTAAAATTTTGATATCTTTCAGATGGATGTTTGCGGAGCATTTGTGGTAAATTTCATAATTTTTGAGATGGTCATTGGTTGAATTGACACGGAATGACTCAAATTTAATGTTTCATGCAAACTTTGACCCATTTGAGCTACCTGTAAAAGTGAAATGTTTTCTTCTAATTTTTACTCAATGTTTTTGATCAGAATGGAACCATTTTCAAAGGTCAGACCTGCTTTTTTTAAAAGTTGGTTTTTAAGGGACACCTAATATATATATATATATATATATATATATATATATATATATATATATATACACCTGCAGCATATCGCTCTGTGGTCTTTCTCTGCTCAATTTCCTCTCTCTCTCTCTCTCTCTCTCTCTATATATATATATATATATATATATATATATATATATATATATATATATATATATATATATATGCACGTCGCAGCTTGAAATGCCCAATTGCCCATACATTTCCGAACTGAACTTTAGCTGACCTAGTTATACAAGGGTTGCTCTCTTAGGGCAGATGGACCTAAGCCGCGGGTGATAACCCTGCCCAGCACCACTGGATGCGTCTGCTCGCGGTGACTTGCCGGTAGGAGAAGGAGATGCCGGGCAGCTCTGGTCCCTCTGCGCCGCTGAGATATGTTAATGTAACTTCATCACCACCACCACCACCACCACCACCATCATCATCATCATCTCCACCACCACCACCACCACCACCACCACCACCACCATCATCATCATCATCATCATCATCATCATCATCATCATCATCATCATCATCACATCATCATCATCATATTTGCTTTCTGCCAACTCATTAGTGGCAATAGCTAATCTAAAACATATCCAGGCCATTTTGCCAGAAGTTAGTTTTTCTTCCTTCTGCAATCTTTTATTTTGTCTATCCATTTATTTCTGGTCCTGGAATGGATGTATGAACGGAGGTCGGTCATGATATTGTGAGAAGTCAGACAGAAACAGAATCGTCAGACAGACAGACAGGCAGACAGACAGACAGAGGGGATGTGTGTTTAGGAGAAAGTGGTAGCCAGACAAATAGATAGATAGATAGATAGATAGATAGATAGATAGATAGATAGATAGATAGATAGATAGATTATTATTATTATCAGACAATTTGCTATAGCGCCGTAGATAGTGAGCGAATGGCACAAAACAAGGGTGATTAAGATAGATAGATAGATAGATAGATAGATAGATAGATAGATAGATAGATAGATAGATAGATAGATAGATAGATAGATAGATAGATAGATAGATAGATAGATAGATAGATAGATAGATAGATAGATAGATAGATTGATAGATTGATAGATTGATGATAGATAGATAGACCCAGAAATGAAGCCAGGACAAACGAACTCACGTAAAATTTCCCGCCGGCGGTAAAGTTGACATTTGAGGGTCAAGGGTCATTGTGGACTTCGCTCTACTGGGCTATTACTTAAGCAGTATACAGGTCAGAATTAGGTCGGAAATTACTGCTCTCAATTTTGAACCTTACCACAAAATATCTTTATGTAATGTGATGTAATGTAAAGTAGCATTTACATAGCCGCTATAGCGTCTCTTATATAAAAACAGTCGATACAGCTAATGGGTATGATAATGAGAGATTGATTGATTGATTGACTAACTGGCTGACTGACTGATTGGTCGATTGATTATGCCAATACAAGCAAACTAAAAATTAAAATTTTTGACACAATGGAAAGTCTGTTTATTTCTCCTTGTTCCTTCATGAGGTGACAGCGTGAACTGTCTTTGTTCAGGAATGTCTCTTCTGTGTATTCCTGACTGATGCTGACATTAGCAGTCATGTCCTCGTCGTCGTCCTCCTCCCTCCCTTTTAAAACTGCCCGTAAATACATTATTTTAAATCGTCAATTCGTCATTCATAGAAGCCTGAATTAAATAAGCACCTGGAAGGTCAACAACGGGTAGAGAATTTGAGAATTTGACAAACTTCGGCAATGGTTTACAACTTTCCCATAGCTTTGGAATCTACTCAGTCTGCATGATGCGTTCGTGCCTGCTAAGGGCTAATGACTTTATAGCCTCCCGCGCCATTTCGGCGGAAGACTTCCTAGAGCAATTAAAATAGCAATGTCCACTAGCCTAGGGGTAGTGCCATTATCCCTGCTATGGTATCCTTATCTCAAGTCTTAAAATGGATAATAATTGTTCGGCACAGACAGACAGGCAGGCCGGGCTATTATATTTGTATTTTGTGACGACTGACGAAATAGTAGAAAGTCGTGCACGTGAAAATTACAATAAATCAAAAGTTTAAAATTTCTTAAATACATCCAAATACTCTATATGGTATTTAAATACTATTTAAATACTTAATTTTGGATGGGTATTTCAATACTTTCTTAAATACTGGACAAAGTATTTAAACAGTATTTAAATACTAAAGTATTTAAATACTTTACAACGCTGATGACTACTAGACAGATAAAAACCATTATAAGCAGATCATGATATCAATAATCTTGTTATTTCAAATGAAACGTTTACACTCAGCAACTGAAAAATTACAATGATAGTAATTTGTATAAATTACAATGATAGTAATTTGTATATCAAATAATATTAATATATAGTCCTATTTAATTTATTAAAAGTATTACGGTAATACATAAGTTTATATAGTGTTTATCAATTACGATATAATGACGTCAGCCCAAGGACAGATTATTGACAGGAAAGTATATTCTCAGTAGTCAGTACCTGTACTACAGTCTACAGAGAAAGCGCAAAACATGGCAAATGTTAACGCAGATCACAGTGCGTCTGCATTGTCACTTCTGAAATTGGGCAGGGGATTTCGAGTTTTTTTATGAATTTTGAAGTTTTGTGGAGCAAAGTCTCCCCCTAGCAGGCCTGGATAAAGCACTCTAGCTGTCTTCCGAAGACAGACGAAGACAGAGACAGAAACAGAATCGCCAGTAACTGAAAAGACGAGTTTTTGTATGGGCCGGCGCATGCAGACAGATAGAGAGTGACAAATAGACACTAGACAGACAGACAGACAGACAGACAGACAGAAAGAAAGTTTGTGCTACAGAAAGAGATAGTGATATAGACCAATAAATAAACGTATTGAGAGAGCTAGATGGATGGATGGAGGGATGGATGGAGGTATGGAGGTATGGATAGATGGATGTATATATGTATGTACTCGTATGTTGTATGGATGGATGGATGAATATATGGTAAATAATTAATGTATTTTTTCTGGAAATTCCACGGGGAGGCAGTCTCTGGCCATATACAGCATATATATATATATATATATATATATATATATATATATATATATATATTGGTCTACACATCATGAAAAACCTTATATAACTTTGTCAACGTCAGCGAAACGGTTGTTATCAAGTGGCATCACACCTCTGAGTGGCATCCTCTCGTGGCTCGTGCAGTTTTCTCTTGCAGACTGTTTTCATTCTGGTCCATCGGTGTGGTGAATTTAAAAAATAATAATAATGAACTGATTATGGTGGCATATCGTACAAGTACTACTAGGACACCTTACAACTAAAAACAAACAAACAGTATATCCTACAACGATCAATGTGCTGGGTAACTACGAACAAAGAGAGCAGTTTTAAGTTCTCGTTTGAATGCTTCTAGTGTCTTTGCCATAGTTGTTGATGGTGGCAGGCTATTCCAATGAGAAAGTGAATGAGAGAAGAACATGAACACGCCACTGCCAGTTTCAAAGAACGTGAGGAAACTGAGGTAAACCTCAGCGACGTGCTGAGCAGCAAAGTTTAGTGAATGGCTGTCGCTTATATACGTTTATATATGTTAATATATAATTATATATGTTAATGCACACAGTTTTGGTCGCCAGCGAAATGCAGTGAGCCCAAAGATACTAGTACGGCGTTTATTATATTATAATGATATATATGTATATTCATTTTATATGCACCTCAGCAACGTGATCCGGTGTGCTATCGGAGATGAATAGACCAGAGATGAATAGACCAGAGATGAATAGACCAGAGATGAATAGTCCGGAGATGAATAGTCCGGAGATGAATAGTCCGGAGATGAAACGTCCGGAGATGAATCGTCCGAAGATGAATCGTCCGGAGATGAAACGTCCGGAGATGAATAGTCCGAGATGAATCGTCCGGAGATGAATAGTCCGGAGATGAATAGTCCGGAGATGAATCGTCCGGAGATGAAACGTCCGGAGATGAATCGTCCGGAGATGAATCGTCCGGAGATGAAACGTCCGGAGATGAATAGTCCGGAGATGAATCGTCCGGAGATGAATAGTCCGGAGATGAATCGTCCGGAAATGATCGTACAGATATGAATAGTCCAAAGTCCGGAGATGAATAGGCGTAGATGAATAATAGATAAATAGTCCGTAGATCAATAGTCCGATACAACAGCTTGGAGATCAGTAGCCCGGATATGGATAGTCCGAAGATGAGTAGTGCGAAAAATATTCGCCCAAAGAAGAATATATATATATATATATATTTTTTTTTTTTAGAAAATTCCCAGGAGTGCAGCCTCGTCTTCCACCCCTACTTTTCCAGGGGTGAAGCTGCACCCTCTGCACCCCCCATTTCGTACGGGCCTGTCTAGATCTGTCTATGTCTGTCTCTCTTTGTCTGTCTCTCTCTCTGTCTTGTCTCGCTCTCTCCCTCTCTCCATCCCTCTCTCAATCTCTCTCTCTCTCTCCATCCCTCTCTCCATCCCCTCTCTCCATCCCCTCTCCATCCCCTCTCCATCCCCTCTCCATCCTCTCTCCATCCCTCTCTCCATCCCTCTCTCCATCCCTCTCCATCCTCTCTCCATCTATCTATCTATCTATCTATCTATCTATCTATCTATCTATCTATCTATCTATCTATCTATCTATCTATCTATCTATCTATCTATCTATCTATCTATCTATCTATCTATCTATCTATCTATCTATCTATCTATCTATCTATCTATCTATCTATCTATCTATCTATCTATCTATCTATCTATCTATCTATCTATCTATCTATCTATCTATCTATCTATCTATATATCTATCTATCTATCTATCTATCTATCTATCTATCTATCTATCTATCGATCGATCTATCTATCTATCTATCTATCTATCTATCTATCTATCTATCTATCTATCTATCTATCATCTATCTATCTGTCTGTCTGTCTGTCTCCCTCCTTCTGTCTGTCTACCATCGAGACCAAGACCAAGACCGAGGCAAATATAGGCATAATATAGGGTTAGGGTTGAAACCGGCAATGGCGTGTTCATGTTCTTCTCTCATTCACCACACCGATGGACCAGAATGAAGACAGTCTGCAAGAGAAAACTGCACGAGAGGATGCCACTCAGAGGTGTGATGCCACTTGATAACAACCGGTTTGCTGACGTTGACAAAGTTATATAAGGTTTTTCCCTAACCCTAACCCTAACCCTAAACATTTTTTGCTTGTCTGGCTTTTTGGGGAGGTGCTGACGTATTTGTTGCTTGTCAGGCTTTTTGGGGAGGTGCTGACGTGTTTTTTGCTTGTCAGGTTTTTCGGAGACTTGATAATTTTGTTCAAGGAATTGCACCCCCCCAAGACAAATTCCTAGCTACGCCTCTGGACCTGGCTCATACTACCCCTCCCATCCCCCAAATCAAAATTTCTCTTCGGATTTGCACGATTTGCTCTTGTGTCCCTACCCGAGGCTGGTTGGGTCCGGACCCGCGGACCCACACCCTAGAGCCGCCTCTGATTAAGATTTTATCATTGAAATCGGATTTCCAACAGGAGACAAGATATCATGAAATTTTGGTATTTCAAACCATGTTACAGCTGTATATAATTAACCAAAATATTTTAAGACCCGATTTATCCGTCGACCTATCAATCACTCCACCAGGTAAGCAGATACGGGTCCAGGACTTTCAATTGTAGTCCTTCATTCTCGCACAATCATTGGCACTAGTTGTTTCTCGATGTGTGGCCCTATAGGCTCTAGAATTCACTACCAATATAAATTTGTATAACTAACTCTTTATCATCTTTCAGATCCGGTCCTAAAACGAACCTGTTTGGCTTGGCTTATCTCCTTCGATTGACCAATGCCCACCCGCTGTTCTGGTGACTGATCTTTCCGGATTGACGTGGCTCTAATTCAATTTTTTTGTATTTGGTGCGTCATTCGCTGATGCCTGAGCACTATGAAAGTGGCGCTATAAAAGTTTATTAATTGGTTGATATATGATCATACTCTCTTTCTTTCCCTCCTCTCTGTCTGTCTGTCTGTCTGTCTCTGTCTCTCTGTCTCATCTCTCTTTCTCTCTCTCTCTCTCTCTCTCTCTCTCTCTCTCTCTCTCTCTCTCTCTCTCTCTCTCTCTGAGTTTGGAAGCACATAATAGACCTATAGACCTACAACAAGAATAAATACGCAGTTATTGCTATATTTATAGGCTTATATCATACAGTATATATATATATATATATATATATATATATATATATATATATATATATATATATATATATATATGATCAACAATTCAACATTTTATCAAAAAGTCAAAAGTGAGAGGCGGAAACTTATGGTCGACTCAGCCTTTTTTGCATCAGTGGCGGTTCCACCGGGGGATCAGGGGAGCCCGTGCCACCCTACTGAGATCCTGCCCCCCACTGCCCCATCCCTGTTGAGATCCTATACTTAACATTTATAATGTATTAATGTGCAAAATATCGCAAATATTGCCAAAAATTTACCAAGGAAAATATTCAAAACTTGCTAATTTGCCAAAATTGGCCCAAAATTTTAAAAAAATTGCCAAAGTGGACTAAAATTTGCAAAAATTGCTCTAAAATTTACAAAAATTTCCTAAAATTTTCACAAATTGCCTAGAATTTGCCTAAAATTTGGCAAAATTTTTCTCGCTCTCTAAGAAAAGTGTGAACTGACGCTACTGTACTTAATACTACATACCTAACAACAAATGGTTGGCCCCACGATTAGAGGTTGCCACCCCAACGGCCCCCACTTGCCAAATCCTAGAGCCGCCACTGTTTCGCATGCAGTGGTAAAAATCTTTGTTAATAATCATTAGGGTTGCCAGGTGTCCGGTATTTAACAAGGTTGCGAAAAAGTTGACGGCCCTTTTTTCCTTGTCAGTAATTTTTTGCGATTTAGCGATTTAGTTACTCAGATTCTTTCACAACAGGCCTCCTTTGGGAGTTGATTACCTTTTTTCTTTTCTTCGTTTCTTTACAGGAGTGCAAAGCAAGGTTTTGTGACGAAAGAAAGAAAGTAAGTAAAGTAAAGTAAAATCTCGTTGATTTCTATAGCGCCTTGACAAGCAGCACAACAGTAGCTGCTCATTCTTAGGTGCTCAGCCTATCTTGAAATAGCTATGGGAAAGGTATCTGGTCAGCCAGGCAATAGTCAACATCCAAAGGGCAGTGAGGCTAGGTTGTTGCAGCTATGGAGGAAATGATTTTAGAAAAAGAAGGACTTAAGCTTCTGACCTGAAGACTTGAGGAGATAATGCAGGAATTATAGGAAATGAGGATTCAGATTGTATTGCTTGAAAGTGTTAAAGTCTACGGAGGGAAGCTAGGATCGAGTTCCAAAGTTCAGGTGAGGCGTATGTGAAGGCACGGTTGCAAATTTTCAGGGATGACTGATTCAGTGAGCGTGACAGAGTGAGGTAAGATGATGAACGTGTGGGTCGAGGAGGCTGAGGGTTTATTAGTGATCTAAGGTAGACAGGTTTCGATGACTGAAGTGAGCTGTAAGTAAGAAATAATATTAACTGACATTTCTTTACACAAAAATTCGTTTGTATGAATCGTGTCAAATACATTATCAAGTATTAAAAAGTATTTAAACCTTATTGGCCAGTATTTAAATACTTACCCTGGTATTTGGGTATTTATATACTATTTAAATACTACCTGAGAACCAAGTATTTATGAAAGTATTTAAATACTTCAGGGCAAGTATTTATTAAAACACTGCTAATAACCTTTTGTAGTTTTCTTTCAGTATCTTCCATTAGTGTGGACTGTGGTGTCATCTGCGTATCGTAGATTATTTAAATTTCTTCCTCCTATCTTTATCCCTTCCAATCCTTCTGTTTCCTTCATAATCTCTTCCCCATATTCATTGGAAAAATCTGGTGATAAACTACAACCCTGCCTTGTTCCTTTTAAAATTTGTATCCATTTACCTATTTCTCCTTCAGTTCTTATCACTGCTTCTTGATTCCAATACAGATTTTGAAATATCCCTCATGTCCTTTCCATCGAGTGCTATGTTTTCCAAGCATTTGAACAGTTCTTCGTTTTACACTATCAAAAATCTTCTCATAATCTATGAAACATAGGTACGGATCTTTTTGCATCTCTATACATCTTTCGCTAATCATCCTTAGAATAAGTAGTGCATTTCTACATCCGTTACCTTCCTTGAACCCGTATTGTTCTTCTGAAACTCTCTCCCCTCATTTTAATTTTAGCCCTGTTCAAAAGTACTTTTAATATAAGCTTCATTACATGACTTATGAGGGGCTTATTGTTCTGTGTTCTTCACAGTCAATTGTTCCTGGTTTTTCGGTATTACAATGAATATTGACCTACTTCAGAGGCGGGCCTAGGGTTTCCGGCGCCCGGGGACAAAGCATGCTGATGGCGCCCCCTGGATTCTGACAAGCAAAAAAGGTCGTCAGATCGTTTTGGGCGCCCCTCAGCTCTTACAGCGCCCTCTTCATAATAGTACTGACGAGCAAATAAAGGTCGCTTCTTTATTATGCGCTTACTCAGTGGCGTCATTTCACACTTTTCTTGGGGCGAAAAGTTTTTTTGCCAAGTTTTTTCAAATTCTAGGCAATTTTTTTCAAATTTTAGGCAATTATTGCAAATTTTAGGAATTTTTTGCACATTTTAGGCCTTTTTGCAAATTTTAGGCAATTTTTTTGCAAATTATTATTATTGTCATTTCCTTGGGGGGTCACGGGCCTCAGCCCCCTAAATGACGCCCCTGGCTTTACTTTACTCAAATACCCCATTTTGGCGCCCCCACCTCGGCTATGCCTGGGCACATATGTACCCCTGCACACCCCTAGCCCCTCCTCTGACCTACATAATTCTTTTGGGATTCTTCCTGTTTCGTATATTTCATTTGCTGTATTCCTGCTTCCCCTGCTGCTATTAGCATCTCTGTAGTTATTTCGTCTGGTCCTGGGGCTTTGTTTTCTTCATTTTTTCTTAATGCGGCTGTTTCTTCTTCTTTTTGTTATTGGAGGCCCATCATTAGTCCTCATTATAGGTTTAACCCCTTGATTATCTTTATATATTTATTATTTATTTTTATAGCGAACATCAGTATGGCATAATAGGCATGCATATTTGGAATCCATTGCTTCTCAGATCTTTGAAAGAAGTCAATATTTAAGTGGTCAGGATTTTATGAAGTTCACAACTTGAATAGATTGGTCTGGAACAGACAGCAAGGCAATTCCTCTCAGCCGGTATACAGAGGTTGCTGTTAATTGCCTTCCTGTCGCCGCATACGAGGCGGACAATTGCAATTAAACTGTCACTTCTTCTTCTCCTAGCGAATGCCTATCGGCGAGGTAGGATCGTTAGTTCCCCAATAGAATTGGGTACTCACCTATTAAACTGTCACTGATTTAATGTATGTCGGTCGGTGCATGTGTTTTCATAAAGGATAAAGGCCGCGAGGATGACAGTCGTCATGACATTCGGACGGGGAGAGATAGAGAGAGAAAGAGAAAGAGAGAGAGAGAGGATCGTCCATAAATTACGTTACGCGATTTTGGCACTTTTGACCACCTCCCTAACCTTCCCCTACGTAAGGCGACGTAATAAAACATCAGATCTTCTAAAATATGACGTAACAAGAGGCTGAACCCGCCATTTTCGTCCTCAAAAAAAGTCTTGACAGGCAAACAAGTCCAAAACAGGTCATCCTTGTATTTTTACTATCAAAAACACTGACAAGCAAAAGAGGTCATTCTTGTATTTTTTCCTTTCGAAAAACCCTTACAAGAAAAATATGTGGATAAAAGTGGTGGGACGCTTAGTTCTCTAGCCCTTATTAGAAAGCTATATTTCGCAAACGCAGTAAAAATTTCGCATTCGGTCATTATACAGTAACCTACACCCATCGAGCTATCTATAGGGGTGGAGGGGTCCGGATCACCGGAGGACTGCCACGAAGCGATACTCGAGTAGAAAGTAACGCCTGAGGTGAGGAAGACCTTAACACTCATTAGAACTTTGGGGTGCAAACACACCCGAGCGTGCACATAATGCCTTTAAAACATTGTAAAGCATGCGAATTTTGGGGAATGGTTTCATGACATTGTTCGTATACATTCAGCGCCTAATACAGTGTGCATGATGTATGTTGGGGTGGGTTAGGGTTAGGGTACCCTAACCCAACTGTCAGTAGTTATGACAAGTGATTCTGTTTAGCAGATCCTTAGATATCTTGAACAGCTGACAGGAGTCTAGATAAAACACTGATAGAAGGAGTTACAATAATCTAATTCGGAGTGGACTATTTAGGTGGCAATTGTGGAGGCATTTTTGGTATCTAGGCAAGGACGTAGGCGGCGAAGGTCACGAATATGAACATAGCAGGCTTTTGAAAGTTGGGAGATTTGTGATTCGAAGTTTAGAAAAAAATCAAATTTGAATCCGAGATTTCTTGCAGTTCGAACAGGGATTATTATGGTGTCAGGAGCCAAAACTAGTTTAGGATTGTCAATTTTTGGAGTTGTTAAGGTAGTCCAATTAAAAGAAACTCCGTCTTAGATGTCTACAAGAGAGCAAATTAGCAGAGGGGATTTGTAATTTTGGGGGGATTTGTATTTTTGGGGGGATTTGTAATTGGTAATGAGGGGGAATGAGCCCGGCTGCAAGGGGGATAGAAGCCACTGCCCAAATTCTGGGGCCTGTCTCTTTAGTTTGTTGGCTTTATTTCATCAAAACCTAAAGATATCAGCATGAAATTTGGGAATTACGTTAGAAACATTGCCAGGTATATGGTCTCTATAAATTTCATTGAAATAGCTACACACTCGGTCGAGATATTAAATATCATAAAGGGGCCAGTTTTTATGTGTTCACCGTGTATAAGCGACGGTGCCTCCTAATTCTCGGATCCTGGCTCTCCCCGACACACACACACACACACACGCACACAAACACACGCACGCACACACACACAAGCCCATTCAGAGGGGGCCATGTGGGCCATTTGACCAGGGCCTCTATCTGTTGGGGCCACCCCTTTCTTCTTTGTCTAGAATTGTGGGAGAGCTAGAAAGCTAGATAGCTACTACTAGGAGGGGCCTCAAAATTTAGTGATGACCTTTTTTTCTTGTCGACAATTTTGGGATTTCGGGAAAGCTAAAAAGGTACGGCGCGGTCCTCAAAATTGGTAATTATCTTTTTTCCTTGTCAAAATTTTAATTTTTGTCAAGGCTTAGAGACGCCTGAAAATTCCAACTGGCCCTCCTTCAGCCTCTGAAGGGGCCTGCACACACACACACACACACACACACACACACACACACACACACACACACACACACACATATATATATATATATATATAGTGAGTTAGACAGATAATTTATACAGCGCAGTAATCAAAGCAAAAAACTAAAGTCAAGAGCGCTTTACAATTATATATATATATATATATATATATATATATATATATATATATATATATATGACTGCCTTATATATATCATATATGACCACATATATGTATACACATATGCACACATGATACATATATATGTCTGCCCTATAAATATAATTATATTTTTAGATATACATACCTTATCATATATATATATATACAGATCATTCATATATATATATATATATATATATTTTAATAGTTCTAGTCTGCGTCACTAATTCACTGCTTCCTCAAACCATTGTAAGTTTTTATAGCGATGTCCGAAAGCTTGTATATTTATATAGCGCTTTGAAAAGAAGCACAACAGTAGCTGCTTATTCTTAGCGCCAAGCCTCTTAAAATAGCTAGGTAGTTGTGGTGGTGACAGTAGTAGTAGTAGTAGTAGTAGTAGTAGTAGTAGCAGCAGTAGCAGTAGTAGCAGTAGTAGCAGTAGTGGTGCAGCAGCAGCAGCAGTTGTAGCAGCAGCAGTAGCAGTAGCAGCAGCAGCAGCAGCAGCAGCAGCAGCAGCAGTAGCAGTAGCAGCAGCAGCAGCAGTAGTAGCAGTAGCAGTAGCAGCAGCAGTAGTAGTAGTAGTAGTAGTAGTAGCAGTAGTTCTTCCTGTTTCGTATAATTCATTTGCTATTATTGTTACCCTCTGTATTCGATCGCTAGCATGAGACTACCCAGAATCACCAGTTCCCAGATAATGACAGGTAGGCTAACAAATCCCCTATCACCCGTTGACCACCACCACAATCAATTTACCGCTACCAGTGAAGCCAGTCAACTTTTTGAAAAAGCACAGATGGCGTCTTTAAAAAGCCCAGAAAAGCCCAGATTTGCAAAACAGGCTCTAAAGTTCTAATCTTTCGTCACTGGGACTCACTGTTATATAAAAATCATTAAAATGTACTGTCGGGTCTATGTATTCATTTAGCATTCAAAATTATAGACTCAATTAAACTGAAATATTCGAAAACAGCGTAATATAATCATATGAGGGGCGGAAGATGGCAGAGTGGGTTACGTTATGAAGCCTCAGGCTGACGGAGCGGTTCAAGCCCCGTTAGTGCCCCTAGTGGCTTTCACGCAGGCAGTAATGCCTCCTAAGCCACTTTAAATCATGCTAAGTTTAAATCATGCCAAGTTATATGAGAAAGTTAGAAACGAACTCTGAAAATTGAAAAGTTACGTCCTGATCATTCCCGCCTCGTCCCTGTCTACTCACCACCCCTGAAATAGAGTCGGTACTCGGTAGCAGTGACGGCTCCAAGATTTGGAAAGTGGGGTGAGTTGGGGTGGCAACATCATCACCATCATCATCATCATCATCATCATCATCATCATCATCATCATCATCATCATCATCATCATCATCATCATCACCATCATCATCATCATAATCATCATCATCATCGTCGTCGTCATCAGCATCATCATCATCATCATCATCATCATCAATAACTGTGGGCTCAGAGCCCGTTGGTGTCTGATGCGATCATTACAGTTTTGTCCCAAAGACCTCGTCAATCTGAGCCAGAGATGATCCTGTTTTGTCAGACTTTTCAGCAGGTGGCAGACAATATGTGCTGAGCCGTGGATGACCATTTTTGCTTGAGACTTTTTTGGCAGGGATCCAGATTCCAGAACCTCAGAATATACCGACCCCCCAATTGATAATCTGCCCCGGAATCTCATTTATAGGGGAACACGGCCCTTTTCCTATGCACTTGCCTATACTAACATGTTTTCGATAAATGCACGATAAAAGGGCCTGCCGGCGGCCCTCTTATGGGGTATGTATGGTGAAAACATATAATAATAACACTATACCATTGTTATACAGGAAGAATAGATACACACTTATTACTATATTTAAGGACATACATATATATATATACAGTATATCATCATCATCATCATCATCATCATCATCATCATCATCATCATCACCATCATCATCATCATAATCATCATCATCATCGTCGTCGTCATCAGCATCATCATCATCATCATCATCATCATCATCATCATCATCATCATCATCATCATCATCATCATCATCAATAACTGTGGGCTCAGAGCCCGTTGGTGTCTGATGCGATCATTACAGTTTTGTCCCAAAGACCTCGTCAATCTGAGCCAGAGATGATCCTGTTTTGTCAGACTTTTCAGCAGGTGACAATATGTGCTGAGCCGTGGATGACCTTTTTTGCTTGTGAGACTTTTTTGGCAGGGATCCAGATTCCAGAACCTCAGAATATACCGACCCCCCAATTGATAATCTGCCCCGGAATCTCATTTATAGGGGAACACGGCCCTTTTCCTATGCACTTGCCTATACTAACATGTTTTCGATAAATGCACGATAAAAGGGCCTGCCGGCGGCCCTCTTATGGGGTATGTATGGTGAAAAAATATAATAATAACACTATACCATTGCTATACAGGAAGAATAGATACACACTTATTACTATATTTAAAGACATATATATATATACAGTATATCATCATCATCATCATCATCATCACAATCTAACATCATCACAATATACTAACATGTTTTCGATAAATGCACGATAAAGGGCCTGCCTGGCGGCCCTCTTATGGGGTATGTATGGTGAAAAAATATAATAATAACACTATACCATTGTTATACAGGAAGAATAGATACACACTTATTACTATATTTAAAGACATATATATATACAGTATATCATCATCATCATCATCATCATCATCATCATCATCATCATCATCATCATCATCATCATCATCATCATCATCATCATCACAATCTAACATCATCACAATATACTAACATGTTTTCGATAAATGCACGATAAAAGGGCCTGCCGGCGGCCCTCTTATGGGGTATGTATGGTGAAAAAATATAATAATAACACTATACCATTGTTATACAGGAAGAATAGATACACACTTATTACTATATTTAGGACATACATATATATATATACAGTATATCATCATCATCATCATCATCATCATCATCATCATCATCATCATCACCATCATCATCATCATAATCATCATCATCATCGTCGTCGTCATCAGCATCATCATCATCATCATCATCATCATCATCATCATCATCATCATCATCATCATCATCAATAACTGTGGGCTCAGAGCCCGTTGGTGTCTGATGCGATCATTACAGTTTTGTCCCAAAGACCTCGTCAATCTGAGCCAGAGATGATCCTGTTTTGTCAGACTTTTCAGCAGGTGACAATATGTGCTGAGCCGTGGATGACCTTTTTGCTTGTGAGACTTTTGGCAGGGATCCAGATTCCAGAACCTCAGAATATACCGACCCCAATTGATAATCTGCCCCGGAATCTCATTTATAGGGGAACACGGCCCTTTCCTATGCACTTGCCTATACTAACATGTTTTCGATAAATGCACGATAAAAGGGCCTGCCGGCGGCCTCTTATGGGGTATGTATGGTGAAAAATATAATAATAACACTATACCATTGCTATACAGGAAGAATAGATACACACTTATTACTATATTTAAAGACATATATATATATACAGTATATCATCATCATCATCATCATCATCACAATCTAACATCATCACAATATACTAACATGTTTTCGATAAATGCACGATAAAAGGGCCTGCCGGCGGCCCTCTTATGGGGTATGTATGGTGAAAAAATATAATAATAACACTATACCATTGTTATACAGGAAGAATAGATACACACTTATTACTATATTTAAAGACATATATATATACAGTATATCATCATCATCATCATCATCATCATCATCATCATCATCATCATCATCATCATCATCATCATCATCATCACAATCTAACATCATCACAATATACTAACATGTTTTCGATAAATGCACGATAAAGGGCCTGCCGGCGGCTCTCTTATGGGGTATGTATGGTGAAAAAATATAATAATAACACCATACCATTATTATACAGGAAGAATAGATACACACTTATTACTATATTTAAAGACATATATATATATACAGTATATCATCATCATCATCACCATCAACATCATCATCATCATCATCATCATCATCATCATCATCATCATCATCATCATTATCATCAATAACCGTGGGCTCAGCGCCCGTTGGTGTCTGATGCAATCATTACAGTTTTGTCTCAATCTTTTCTGTTGGCAGCAACATGAAATAGTTCTTGCAGACATTTTCCACACCAATCATCACACCATTCCCTGTGTGGCTTTCCTTTCTTGTTGGAACCGTCCATTATTCCCAGCAATATAGTCTTAACCTTTCTATCTTCTTTTCATACCACACATATGTCTATATATATATATATATATATATATATATATATATATATATATATATTATGCCCTCGGTACTTCATTCCCGAAGGTCTTATGAAAAAAAGTGTCCGGAGACATTAAGAAATTGTGTGGCTAACTCTCGTCCGGTTCGAGGTCTGGAAAAGTTCCTCGAAAAGCAATGGCGTTAAATCGTTGCAGAGTGACAGACAATCGTTGGAAGAGGAAACTTTCTTCTATCGTGTCTCCGGATTGCTGAGCAAGACGACGTCCAAGCTCGTTGAAAAAACAAAGGGCGTCTTGATTTATTGGGCCAAGCGTCTCAAGTGCGATTGGCAGGAATGTGTGCATGGGGGTCAGGCTTTGATATTTTGCTGTTTTTCTGACAGCAGCGGCTCGGCGGCGGCTCCTGCTGCTAGAGAAGTGGCTGGTAAGTAGGTGGCGGCGACTGTGTCCGCCACGGTTGCATCCCATACCAGGCTGCGTCCGGCTTGCCACGGGATCAGGGTCATACCGTCTGGTCTTCTTCCGTCGGATCTGCTAAGACCAGGCGGTTCCTTGATGGAAGGGACTCCCGCTCTAACCAAAGCCCGCTGTACCAGATCGTTCAACGTGGCATGGCGAGTGGTACGCCCTGGGCCCAGGGGACAGGATAGCCCATGCGAGCCGTCTTCCAGCACTTGGTCACCACAGGGGCAGAGATGCTTCTCGCATATGTTGGCGCCCAGGCGGAGGCCGATGATGATTCTGATGGTTTCGTCGTCCATTCGCAAGCCACAAGAGGAGATGGGCAGCGCGTGAAGCCAATCGCTGGCGTGGCATGCCGAGACGGCTTTGAGTCGGGCTTGATGATAAGGTCCTGGGTGGGCTTGGGACAGGGCGTCACTGTCCCTTCGGATGAGCGGACGGTCCCAGGTGGACTGCTTATTAAGTTGACCGGACGTTGGGCCTGGAAGCTGGCTCATGAAACACCATTGGTCCATGATTTGTGGTTCATGAGAATCGATGTTAGGCATGCCCTCACAAGCATGGAGGACTGGAGGGTCGGGTGCCTGCAGCTGAAGCCAGAAAGGCAGAAGGTGCAAGCATGGACACCTGACGGATCCCCAGACCCCGTTCCTGATTGGGAGCGTCGCCTGAAGCCACTGACTGTCAGAAAATTGTATATTTAGGATGTTACTAAGGCCTTCACGCATGATGGCGTCGAAGCGTTCTAGCAGCGGGTGACCAGCACAAGGGGGTGCAGCGCAATAAGTACAGGAGCTTAGAATGGCTCAAAGAGCTCCTGAGAAGAAAATGGCGTCCTGCCTTGATTAATGGCAGACGGCTCAGTGCCGTCTGCAACTCCACAATGCGACAGGACATCACATTTTCATAAGCGGTATATATATATATGATTATCATTTGATATTATATATATATATATATATATATATATATAATTCGCATATATATGCTGATATTATTTTTGATGTATATATGGCAGCATATATAATGATATATTCATCATCATCATTAACCGTGGGCTCATCGCCCGTTGGTGTATAATGCCATCTCCACAGTTTTCTGCCATTCTTTCCTGTCCGTTGCTCTGTGACTAAGATCCTGTAAACTGCTTCCACACCATTCTTCAATATCATCACACCATTCCTTGTGTGGTCTCCCTCTCTTATTGGCACCCTCCATTATTCCAAACATTAGAGCTTTGATCTTTCTGTCCTCTTTCATTCTGCATATGTGTCCGAAAAGTTGGAGTTTCCTTTGTTTTACTCTTTCCAGCATGGTTTGTTTGGGCTGAATTCTCCTGTAGGCCTATAGTTCTTCATTTGTGATTTTTTCGGCCCATCCGATTCGTAGTATTTTTCTATAACATTTTCTTTCAAAGGCTAGTATTTTTCTTTCCAGGTCTTTGGTGATGGTCCATGTTTCGCATCCATATAAAAAGCTGCTGAAGATACAGGTTTCGAGTATTTTCTTTTTTGTTTCAGTGCTTATTGATTTGCTTTTCCAGATCTTATCCATTGCCATCAGTTGATCTAGAGCTCTTGCTGCTCTTCTTGTGACCTCTTGTCTGCAGTCTAAGTCATGTGTCATATTGCTTCCAAGATAGGTGAAGTTTTCTACGTTCTCTACTTCTATTCCATTTACTTTAATTTTTCTTTTGATCTCTTTGTCGCCAAACACCATTGTCTTTGTCTTCTCAATGTTTATCGACAGTCCATAGCGCTCAGCTTCATTGCTCAGTATCTGTACCGTGTTTTCCAGATCATCTTCATTTCCCTCTAGGATGTCAATATCATCAGCAAACCTAAGGTTGTTAAATGATATATTGATGACATATAAGTAAGTAAGTAAGGGAACGTCAAGATTAGAGTGGTAACTCGTCAAAAATGACTGCGCGAACACTTTAAACAGAATTAACCGAATAGCTAGTCTTAAAATGCCAGGACTTCAATCGATTCCTAAAGATATCCAACGACGGTGACTCGTATGTCGGCGGGGAGCGAGTTCCAAGTACGCGGGGCAGCCACCGGGAAGGCACGATCTCCGACGGTGACAAGACGCGTTCTCGGAACGATAAGCAACGATGTCGTAGACGATCTGGGACGCTTACGGCCAGCGATTTCGGAAACGCTGAGAAACTCAGATGCAAGATAGTTCGGACCCAACCCGTGAAGACAGCGATATACAAGGGTTGATAGCTTGATCGTAATGCGCTCAGGCGCCGACAGCCAATGAAGATCCACGAGAAGCGGGGTGACATGATCATATGGGGAAGAACGAAAGATGAGACGAGCGGCACTATTCAAAACTGACTGCAAACGGGCAAAAGAAAAGGCAGGTGACCCTGCAAGAACAGCATTGCCGTAGTCCAACCTAGTCAGTACCAGAGCGACAACCAACGTCTTAAGGACAGCTTGAGAGACAGACCGACGCAGACTCCTAATCAACCGAAGTGAAGAGAAGCAGCTAGCGATAGTCTTGGATACATGAAGCTTCATGGTCGCCGCACTATCAAGGTCAATGCCTAAGTTGCGCACCGATGCAACCGGGTGAAGCTCGAGATCGTGGATTTTGACACATTCACGCGGCAGCAGGTGTTGTTGCTCTCCGTCGCAAACCAGAGCATGCACCTCAGACTTAGAGACGTCAAGCTGAAGCCTATTAGACAAGCCAGACTGACATCTCATCCAAGACATATATATACTTAACAGAAATATATATATATATATATATATATATATATATATATATATGCTAAAAACATAAATGATAAATGCCGATCAAATATATTTATAAGTTATATATACATTATATTTTTGTACTTTGAAAACATTGTACAAATGATTGAATTTATAATGTATATATATATATATCTGAAAACCATTATAAATGTATATATTATGCGCATATATATGTATGCCGATGATATATATGACAAGATATATAATATTTGTTTATATATGATTATGAAATATATGATTATATTTGTGACATACATTTATATATATGACGATATATATATGAATTTGTTGATTTAAGACATGTACATTAAAGCATATATACTATATATAATCATATATAATCAGATATATGCTGTTTGATGTTTACTTGAAAGGATATAGGATTATGTTATACATATATATCTTTTGCAACATATAAATATATCTGATGAAATATGCATTACCGTATAAATTATATATACTGTCTATAATCATATATGCTGGTAATATATGGTAATATATGATATGCTGAATACATATATTATAATTGCTGATCAAATAAATATTTCGGTATACATATAATAGGCTAACGATCTATGATTATATATATATATATATATGTGTGTGTGTGTGTGTGTGTGTGTGTACGGGACGTTAGCATAGTTTTTACAATACTAGACCAATAGTGCCAGTAGGTCGCGGGTTCGATACCCGCAGGAGCCTTAAGGTCGACTCGCCCTTATTCACTATAGGGCGGTGGTAGACTGAAGAACATCGTTAAGCTGCGATGGTTAAATGTTACGTGGGTCTGGGAAAGTAATGGCAACCCGTTACTGATTAATTGATTTTACAACATATATATAATATATATATCATATAGACCAATGCTTTCATAAATGTCATAATAATACTATAGTGGATAATATTCCATAATAATATTATTATATATTATACATGCTGTCAAATATGTTATTTTGCATATACAATATAAATGTGTATAAATAATTATATATAAATATGTCAAATTATGATCATAATAGTATATAATATATAGACCTATATCTAATAACTGCTTATTTATTCTTCCTGTACGATGTAGCTAAAGTATAATTTCCTCACTTCATACGCTATTAGAGGGCCGGCCCTTTTATCAGGCAATCGTCGAAAACATTTTGGTATAGGAAAATGCAGAGTAAAAGGGCGGCCCTTTTATCGCGCTTGTATGGTATAATTTTCGATAAAAGGGCCGCGCTTTTTGTTATACTATGTGTTTTAAATAATTTTTCAAAATCGCTTCGTCCATAGTCTTAAAGTACCTTTCTAAGTATTAGAGCCAAATATTGACGAAATACGAATGATGCATCGCTCGTGTATGATGATTTATTAATACGGCCCTTTTACTCAGTGATTTCTTGTAAGGCCCTTTAATCGGGGGAATAGCGTTATTATTATTATTATTATTATTATTATTATTATTATTGACAATTCTTATAGCGCCGTAACCATGACATAGATCAAAATCAAAGGCGCTTTACACAAGTTTAATTAAGCTGGATGGTAAAAGCGCTTTAGAATGTTATTTATCGTCGTCTTCGTCATCGTCATCTGATCTCTCTCGTCCGGTTCTTCCATGAGCGCAGATCCGCAGAGATTCTCGCCGATAGTGTCCATTGTCATTGCGGCGGTGGATGGCGCAGGATCTTGCTATGGTACCGGTCGCAGTTCCGCTCTAATGTGACCTGGATGCGTTGCATTACGAATACGCCTGATCCAACCATGTATTCCGCAGCAGATGAACGACGGAGCCAGTAGAACCGACTTTTTGGAGTCGAAGACGGCGACTCGTCGGCGCAATGACTTAGGTCGTTCCCACAGGCTAACGAAATGGCTGGTAGAAAGGAGGCGCACCAAAAAACCGCAAGACAATCCGAGAAACACGAACCGAAACCGAAACCGGCGTAAGAGTCACAGGTCGTTGTCGTTGTTGTTGTAATTTTTGGTGTTGTTATTATTCAAAACGGCCCTCTGGCGACTGACGCTGTACCGTAATGGCGGTTGGTTGACGCCCACCACGACCCTTTAAGCGTCGAAAACGGCGCCTCTCGCCGTTGTTGCAGAGGTCTGGCCCGTTCACCCGGACGACGAGACGGTTGGAAAAGCGGACGCTTCCAAAACCGGAACAAAAGACCGAGATGACTCGAAAACGACGCGATAGTTTGCAGGTGCAATTTCACCTACGGTCGCTTTGGTTAGCGCCCTCTATCGTTATTGTTTTGTGTTATCGTGATCGTGACATGCAATTAGCAATTGCACACCGCCATGGATACTCAATAAACAAAGAAGAGAAGCCCATTGATTCTGCAAGAAGAAGTTTTCTCAACTGCAGAAAACTCTTACATGTAGTTTTAGCCTACATGTACGCTGCTGGTAACGATAAGCCGCTGCGCATAATTATTGTGTCTTCACGGAAACAACAAACTGACTATCACTGCCGTTGGAGGGCATGCAGATGATGAAGGGGTGCAACTTTACCCCTCGAAATTATAAATTTACAAAAATTATTAATAGAATACTATTTAATTATAATAATATAATACTAAATCAAAATAAACAATGACAAGGAAAGTTTTTAAGGCTGCTTTTAATCTAAGTCTTTCTTATACTTCAAATTTAAAACCAATTGGTTGTGCTTTTAGGTAAATAAATGTTGCACCCTCCTGGAAAAATGTCTCTTGACGACCATGATCATCGCACCATTCCGTTAATGCCAGTGATGTGAAGCCTTGGTCTTGGTCTTGGCCTCGAGACTGCCTCGAGGCCGGATTTAGAAGCCTTGGCCTTGGCCTCGGTCTTGAGGTCTAATGTATTGGTCTTGGTCTTGGCCTCGTGGGTTAGTGCCTTGGACTTGGCCTTGGTCTTGGAAGCAAATGCCTTGGTCACATCACAAGGCACTGATGGCAGCTATAGTTTGTCATTACAACATGTGTACACTGTGCAGTACAACCACTTTAGTCAGTGATTCATTTGATCCAGACTGACTACAACATTTTTGCTGAGAGGAATTTCATGAGCTTGAGGCCACTGTTTTCTAGGCTTCTTTGTGTGCCTGCAACTTCAGCCCCCATTGAAAGAGTATTTTCACAAGGAGGATTTGTAATGAGACCGCATCGAGCCAGGCTTGGGAATGAGCTGCTTGAAACGTTGATGTTCTTGAGCTGCAATGGCAAATGAGTGAAATGAGCAGTTTTTTGTTTAAATAATGGCAACATATTTATTATTATAGCCGCAAATAACTGAAAAACCAAGAGCTGATTGCAGAATGCAGATCATAATAACCAAAATGTTCACTGCATTATTACACATTTACAAAGCAATAAGATTGACTAGTTTATTATTAGGCTGTGGTGTTAGCTCTTTCACATATAGTACAATAGTGTAACAATTGTCAGCGCTACTGTAGTGTACATATTTCATATTTATATTACATTACGAGTGTTACCCTGCCGATAGTTAAAATGGATCGAAGCCTTGGCCTCGGCCTTGAGTGAAATGTCTTGGCCTTGGCCTCGGTCTTGTGTAGGTCACTGCCTCGGCCTTGGCCTTGGCCTTGAAGCTCAGAGTCTTGGTCTTGGCCTTGGTCTTTGAGGGTTAGTGTCTTGGCCTTGGCCTTGTACTGGACTGCCTTGGTCACATCACTGGTTAATGCACGTGCAATTGATTTGTGATTTTGTGGTTTTAAAGTCTTCAAGGCATTTTAGTGTGTGTGCTCTGTGAATTTTCCTTTGTCCGGCTTTGTCCTTCTTTATGACCTCTGTGTCCTCCTTTAGACACGGAGATATGTGGCAACTAGGGTTGTAATTTTTCCGGAAAAGTAGAATGCCCGGAATTATTTCGGAAATTTCCGGAAATTTTCGAAAAAATGCAACCGGAAGCGCCGCGTGGATGTCTATAGAAATATTATATAGCGCTGTAATCCTGACAGCTGATAACAAATGCCCCACAAATGAATAGTAATAAATAGTAATAATGATAATAATAAATTATTATTAGGCTGTGGTGTTAGCTCTTAATGGAGCAGTGTCTGGAGCAATTAGCCATATTCAATTCGCATGTGATAGTGGCTGGAGATTTTAATATTCATATGGAAAGACCTTCTTTGCCGGATGTTAAAACTCTTAGTGCTATCCTTCATCAATTTGGGCTCGTACAACTGGTCAATGAGTCAACTCACATCAATGGAGGATGTTTGGATCTTATTATCACTCGTGAGGATGTTCCTGCATCTGATATTCAAATATGCACGCCTGCAATATCAGATCATGGCCTTGTCTCGGCATCCTTTCCGCTTCCTTCCAGTAAGCCTGTCTACATCCTCAGGAATGTGCGTAACTGGAAAAAGTTCGACGGTGAAGCATTTTGCCAAGGCCTTCAATCAAGCCCTTTGTGCCAAAACCTAGAAGACCTTGCCTCTGCTTCTGTGAGTACGCTGTTTGAACTATACGATTCAACAACAAGACGGTTACTTGATGATCTCCTTCCAGTACGCAAGGTTAAGATTCGTCATAAACCTCTGTCACCATGGTTTGACGCAGAATGCAGAACATTTCGACGTCGTGTTAGGAAGTGTGAGCGGAAATTCAGACGAACAAAGAACCCGGATGACCGTCGTGAGACTGTACTTATGATCAGGGACATGCATAAGTTTTTTCGTGACAAAGAAAGAAACTACTGGGAGTGTCAAATTTCACGTAATGCTCACTCCTCTCGTAGACTCTGGAAAACATTCAATGATATTCTCGGTCGTACAAAGCCTTCGAATTCACAACTGAATGCGGATTTATCGTTTACTGCAAATCAGTTTGTGGATTATTTGATATCTAAAGTTCGTCGTGTGAGGGATGCTACAGCTGGGTCGCAGCCGCCAGAGTTTACAACCACAGATGTTTGTCTACAGGACTTTGACGAAGTTACGTTGGATGTTCTTCGACGCGTCATCCTCTCTATGCCTACGAAAACCTGTGAACTCGATCCGATTCCGACTTTTATTGTGCATGACTATATTGACTGTTTCTTGCCTTTTTAACGTTACTCTGCAATAGGTCTCTTAAAGAAGGCTGCCTACCTGCATCGCAGAAACTGGCAATAGTTAAGCCCAGGCTTAAGCAAACTGGCCTTGATGAGTCTGAAATGTCAAGTTATCGCCCTATCTCAAACCTCAGTTTCTTATCTAAGGTCCTTGAGAAGGTTGTCACTCTTCAGCTGCTTCCATATCTTGAGGCTAATGATTTGCTGCCGAAATACCAGTCTGGTTTCCGTGCTTCACACTCCACTGAAACGCTTCTCTTGCATCTTCTCTCAGATCTCTATAGGGCCATCGATCGGTCAGAAGTCACTCTTCTTGCCCTATTTGATGTCAGTGCTGCTTTCGACACTGTTGACCATGATATTCTTCTACAGCGCCTCTCTGTCTCATTTGGTGTCTCTGGTCTTCCTCTGGCCTGGTTAAAATCCTATCTCTCTGAACGCCGCATGATTGCATCACTTGGTTCTTCCTACTCCGTGAAGTGCCAGTCACTTGTGGAGTCCTCAGGGTTCGGTTCTTGGGCCGCTTCTGTATATACTTTATACTGCTGATGTTGCACGCTTGTTTGCACCATATAATTTTAAAAACATATGTACGCTGATGATATTCAGGCCTATTCACATTCCAGCCCCACTAATGCGCTGCAGATCACTCGTGAATTTGTTGAAGCCTCTGACTTACTTCATTCATGGATGCACTCAAATCGTCTTTTTACTTAATCCAGCTAAAACTCAGCTCATCTGGTTTGGTACTCGAGGTCAGCTCTTAAAAATTGATCATATGTCTGTGCAGGCTGCCTTCCCCGGCCTCTCTTTCTCCTCCTCTGTCCGTGATCTTGGTATAATTCTTGACTCTGAGTTAACCTTTATGGATCATATTAACTCACTTTGTCGCAGTTGCTTCTATCATCTCCGCCAGCTTAGAGTGATTCGACGTACACTAGACATGCCATCTGCTTCTACTTTGATTCATGCATTTATTTGCTCAAGGCTTGACTACTGTGGTTCACTTTTGCTGGTCTTCCATCGGTGCGACTTGATAAACTCCAGATGGTTCTTCGTTCAGCAGCCAGGGTGATTGCTGGTGTCACAAGACGTGATCACATTAGTGATTATATGACGTCTATTTTACACTGGCTGCCTTATCCTGCTCGAGTTGAGTTTCGTATGTTGAGAGTGGTTGCTCTCTCTTTATGGTGCCACTCCATCTTACCTTTCAGAGCTACTCCATCCCCTTAGCTCTATCCCTGGTCGGCCATGTCTTCGGTCCACAACCAATGGTCTTCTCAGTGCCCCCAAGCACGAACTTCCATGTTCCTGAAGCGAGGTTTTGAATCAGTTGGCCCTATCCTTTGGAATGCTCTTGACGCCAGTATGCGTGGCTTAGCAACTCCTAATTCTATGGCCCTCTTTTTGAAACGACTTAAAACTTATCTCTTTGTTAATATACAGTAATTTGCTGTGGAAGCGCTTCTGAGTGATCTTTCAGAAGAGGCGCTATACAAATATCTTGTTACATTACATTACATTACAAATAATAATAAATAGTAGTAATAGTAATAAATAATAATAAATAATAATAATAAACAGAAATAATAATAATTATAATAATAATAAATAATAATAATAATCAACTTTTCCGGAATTATTCCGAAAAAGTACCGCAATTTTCCCGGAAATTTCGGAATAATTCCGGAGGAAATTTTCGAAATTTCCGAGATCACATCCCTACTGGCAACCCTACCCACGCCCTGCAAGACATGAAGACAGACGGTGTAGTCTGTAGGGAACCAGGCCGATAGGTATACAGAGATACAGTAGATAGACCTACTGTTTTCAAATTTTTTAAGGGACAGTGGTTTGTTGATACTAGCAAGTATGTCAGGAGAGTTTTGACTTTTCAGTTGTGTATTTTGTGAAAAACTACCAGTGTTGGGTACGATTTGAAATCAAATTTATGATTTGTGATTTGATTTCAAATCATTTTGTGAGCGAGGAATTTGATAATTTTAATACTAATTCAAATCAAAATAATTTTCTGGATATGGCTGCTATATCAATGATTTGTTTGTTGGATGTTTATTGTATGCTGATGATATCTTATTGGTGTCACACTCTATATCCGACATGCAGCACATGCTGGATATTTGCACCAATGACTTTGTGGATTTGGATTTGAAATTTAATGTGAAGAAATCTATGGTCATGAGGATTGGGACACGTTGCAATATCGCATGTGCTGTATTGGGCCTGGATGGTGTTGCCTTGCCATTTATGGAGGAAATTAGGTATCTTGGAGTGACACTGAAAAAGGGCAGGCACTTCGGGTTATCTATTTCGGAAGTTAAATTAAATTTTTTCGTACGTTTAATTGCTTGTATAGTCGCAGCAGAGCTGCCGCTTCTGAATTGATATGCGTTAACCTGGTAAAGAGCTATTGTCTACCTATTGTATTGTATGGCATGGAAGCCACGTGTCCAAACAAAAGTAATCTTAATGCTCTTGACAGACTGATTCAAGTAGTTGTGTGCAAAATTTTTAAAACATGTGAGGCAGATAATGTTGAGTATATCAGAATCCTGACGGGTTTGGATAGTATGCATGCTATTGTAGAAAAGCGACAAGCATCCTTTGTTAATGGATATGAGAAGAAGCCACTGTACTTTGCTCAGTGCATTACTAGAATTTGTCTGAGGGCAGAGGCTGTACTGTGTAAAGTTTGTGCCTAGTTTATTTGTTTATTATTAGGTTTATTTTATTATTTTTTCATTATTTAGTTTTGTTCAGTTGATTTGTGTTTCCCTTGGTTGTGTACTACTGGTTGTGTACTACTTTTTTATGCTGTGCTTGTCACGAATAAAGAGGATTATTTTTATGACACAGTTGACATTTTCTGTGTACATGATGTTGTTTTCTGTTTGTGCGTTTGTGCGATATATATATATATATATATATATATATATATATATATATATATATATATATATACACATTTACACACACTATTGTATCGCTTATTTAGGGGCAAGTGGTCGTCTCACAGTTGTACCGGAAAACCAAGTCGTTCTTGAAGGAAAGCTAGCTGTTATGAAATGTCTAACAAACGATATAAACACGTCTGTACTTTGGAGATCGCCAACTATGGACGATTCGAGTCCAGTAAAGATATTCACAGGACAACGACTATCGGCGAAACTCTCTCAAATGTATCGAATCAACAGCTCTTTGGGAGGACAGTATGACCTAATTGTCAACGCCTCTTTGCTATTAGGAAAGCAATACATTTGCCAGGAAGGTCCTTTTGGACACAAGGATGGAAACTTCGGCAGTGCCGAACTGATTGTGCTGGGTAACATTTTGCTACTTGCAGATATGTCACTTAGTGGCGGTTCCAGGATTTCTTGGTGGGGATGAAATGAATTCATAAGAAGTTGGTGAGAGAATGAAAAGAGAAGAAAAAAATCAATAAATTTTGCCGAAAAAGACTGACAAAATGGAATTTTCTCCTAATTTTACAATTTTACTCTAAAATAGGTATGACAAGCAAAAAGAAGTCCGGTGGGGGTTGCATCTCCACTCATTCCCCACTTGGAATCTCCACTGTGTCACCCTTCTGATTAATTATTTTTTACGTTTTGTTAAGATCATCAAAACAAAGTTGGCAATAAATTGAATCCAATTTAAGATGGATTATCTTCACTTGGGTCGATTGAATTGAAGGATATAAGGATATTGATCTTTAAAGGAATCTCAGCTTATACGCAAGACCACGCAACTGCGCATTAAAATTAATTATTCTGAAAATATTTCGAATTTTGGGCAGTTTATCAATGTATGCAGGCAATTGTGGAAATTGTAAATAAATAAGCATTATTAAGCATTATCGTCATCGTCCCCATGAGCGGCGCTGGGTTTTGTTGGTTGGGTGGGTCTAATGCAATCTACGCAACCAGGACCCGGCTCTGACTACCTCCCCAAATCAAAAATTTTCTGCGGATTTGCTCGGGTGCTCCTGCTCGAGGCCGGGTGGGTCCAGACCCGCGGACCCATCCCCTAGCGCAGCCCCTAACAGGGTTTAATCAAAACCGTTTCCGAGGGGAAAATTACCCTTCACCCCGGAAATTTCAAATCTCCCGGAAATTTTGGCATACTACATCAACTAACAGAAGTCCCCTAGCTGACTTCCCCCCGGCTTTGTCAGTTTCCCCCCTCCCCGGCTCCTGGAGTCTAGATTAAACACTGGTCTCTGATCGTCCCCATATGCCATGATATATGATGACATCATCTCTATTCTCTAATCTCCACAAACCTACATTGAGCTGAACGTCTTACCATGCAATATTGTATGGTATGTTCCTATCTTTTGGGATATTTTTGCTTGTGGCAGTTGCTGGCTAATTGCCGGGATAATTGTAGCTCCAATGAGAAATTTAGCGAATTGTTTTCAACTCTTTAGATCTACTAGTGAAACCAGCGCCTGTTGACCTAATTGAAAGCAGCCATTAACGGTCGGTTCGCGGGTAGTGTACCTGTACTGCACTGCTGGTGTTGGTTAATTACTGTGTGCCGTTCACAGCTAAAGCAGCACTATAATAGTCACGACGCGATGAAAGTACGGGTGTCAGCAGCATTGATAGAAAAATATTAATGTTTATTCATCATTACCAAGAATCCAGAATGAAAAAGTGAAATCAAGCAATTAAAATCATTAAGTCATATGAGCTTAGTAATTAGAGAACCGTTGAGAAAATGTTGGAAATTTTTACGAGTTCCCTCAAAGCAGCACGTGACTACAGCAAATATCAGAGTAGTTTTAGAGTAACAGCTAATTCGCTTGTAAGATGGTACAAGTGTGAATTTGCATTACCAACAAGCATTCCATTTTCATGTTTCAGCTGCCGATCCAAAATGCGACGCAAACATTGCTCCAGATGACAATGATGTGATAATTCTGCACCGAAATCGTCCATTGGAACTGCGATGTACGTTTCTATATCAAGGAAACTGGGCACCTAGATCACAATGGAACATATACAATTCAACCAATGTCATTCACGATGGAATCCACCAAGTAGCTAACGAAGGAACTGTGACCAGCATCTTGCGAATCCAGTCTAATGCTAACAACAGCGGGATCAAATATGTCTACCAATTAATGCTTAACAAATCAGATTTGCCTCCTACAACAACAAGTAGAAACGTGCCTGACTATCTTTACACGTGGAAATCTCCTGCGATAATTATGCTGGAGTTCGAAGAAGCGCCATTCGGAGGTATTAATTAAATTGAATACCGTTTGAATACAGGTTCTCAGTTTTTTTAAAAGACATTAAACCTTTTAACAAATGGAAGAAAAAATGGTCGAATTAACTTAAGAATGATTTAGGCCATTTTAATAACTTTAACTGCCTTTGTACTCGTCAAATAAATTATAAAGCGTTGCTGGTTTGACACACTGTTGTCATCCCCATCTTCGCCGTTGTAGTTGTTGCGGGGAACGTGGCTTTTCAACATGAAATCCATTCCGTTATGAACTCTTACCTACTTATTAATAAATATTATAAAATCTCTTCAATCATCTGGGAGTGATTTGCGTACTTTCCGTTCGGCGAGTCGTAGCTCCCTTTTAGCTTTCCGACACTCCTCGTCGAACCAGGGGTCTGGGGGACGACGCTGGCAGCTCACGGTCGTCACCGGTACCAGCCTGTCTATAGCATCAGTAATCTCCCGATCATATAGTAGAGCCATCTCCTCGGCGTACATCAAAGACCAAACCTCAGGTTGGCAGAGTCTGGAAGACTTGAGTTCCTGCCGCAGAAGGGTAGTGTCTAGCTTGCACCATGGTCGTCGTGTGATAGATGCGTAGACCGGGCAGGGTCTGGTAAGCGGCACTGTCCACTGCAACAAGTGGTGATCAGAGAGCCCCACGTCAACGACGCTCACCTGTGGTGGCACGATTTCATTATGATGCGCAACGACGTCTAGCGTGCCACCCCCGACATGTGTCGTCTCGGTCTTTTGATACACAAAATTGTAAGTTGTAAAGAGTTCGCTCAGTTGTCGACTGGCCTCATCGTCTTCACGGTCGAGCCGAACATTAAAATCACCCACGACATACGCAGGCTCGGTAAGGGACGCAAGATCTCCCAGCAGCTCCGACATATCAGAGAAAGAGTTGAGTAATCCCAGCTGAGCCTGGTCTGTAAACCAAAGCCAGTACGCACGTCTCCCGGAGGAGACACGGGCACCCACAAGTTCGAAGGTCTGGAACTGTCTCGAAAAATTCATCTTGGACAGACGAATGCCGGGGGCAGCGCAGATGTCTACGCCACCGTGATTGGCGGTGAGGCAGTCGCCATCACCGGGAGGACGAGGGCGCGCCCTCTCGACTATTTGAAATCCTTCGAGGAGGAGTCGACCTATCCAGGCTGAGTTCTCATCGTGCCATGTCTCGCACAGGCTGATGACCCGAATCGATTGCTTCCTACAGACTTCTCGTAGGTCGTAGAGCTTGTTATTAATTAAGCGACCGAATGTTTAGGAGGCCGAACGTAACGACGCTGCCCGCGGCTCCGGTATGTCGAAGGGTTCGAATGGAAATAACTGACGGCTGCCGAGGAGCTGTTCGTATAGGAGGTCTCCGATCCGAGTAGGCAGTGTAGATAAATGCTCCGTTAGCTGCCAGTTCCAGAGTCGGTCGGGGGCGTCTTCGACCTGCCCTCCTACCACGATGACGACGAGCCCGGCGCGGATTCCCATGAACTCTGAATATGCCTAGTTCGATCAGACAGTCAACGACGCGTAGAGAGGGTCGATCACCGGGAGAGCAATTCAGCAACTTGAGGTCGATGGACGAGTAGTTGAGCATGGCTAAAGTCAAACGCTCCAACTCAGAAATCCAATTAAGAAACGTTGCGATAGAAATATATTCAAACGGCAGCCATGTTGATTAACGGCAATTTTCAAAATGTTAACGGTGTTTGTTCAAGACAGCTCCGTTTCCTCCTAATTACGCCGAAGTCGCTCAAATAATTATTCAACTAGTACTATATCCGGATGAACTGTCAAATAATATGAATCTTAGTACATAATGAGAGGCCAAACGTGAAAATAGTCCGACGAAGACACATTTAAATCGCAGGATCAAAATCCTTCGGCAGCCACATGCGGCGCCACCTAGCAAAAAAAACCATAGGTCTTTGTTTAATACCTGTAAATATCAAATAATTAATAGACTATGTCCTATATTTCTTTGCCTGTCTCTTCTGCAGGTGCCCGGGAGCATCTCGAGGGAGTGTCTAGCAGTATTCAACTAGCATGGCAGTGGATCATTTTCCTTAGCATCTTTGTTCCATTGCTGCGATTTCTTGATGAATAGGTTCGCCATGTTCAGATGGGAATGAAGGAAGTGGATCTTTAGAGACATATTGCAGCCAAATTTCCGATACACCGGCAGGATTTCTAGTAGTTCCTTGTAGTTTTCTGTCCTAACATTACCGAGATAGTTTGTAGACACAACGTGAAAAGCATTCATACTTGCTTCGCATCAACCGGCAGCAAATTGTTGATCTGGTCATCTTTAAAGAGATCTCGAATCTGAGGACCCACAAAAGCTCGCTCTTTAGTCTTTGTCTCGCTGAGTCGACAGACTTTTTTTTACACAGGTATCGGAAAGCTGGTGAAGTCCGGCCCATGGCCTTCACGAAGTTCCTCATCAAACCTAGTTAGCTTTGAATGGGTGGCAGCAGGATTTTGTCAGCCTCCATCAGAACTGGGTGCTGGTCTGCTCGATATTCTTCTCTCCAACTGCTGCATTTTGTGTGCGAATCCATTCTTTCGGCGAGTGGCGCAAATCCCTTGTTCAGCTATCCCGCTCACATAAAAACACATTTAATTTGTGTATGATCGGTGTATCCCTGGCCCTGCTGCAGTCCCATTAAAAGGGTTATTACCTTCAAATCACCACATAGGTGCCAGCTGTAGCCTATTTATTGTACTCCATGGAATTCAATAGCTGCTTCAAGTTTTCTTACGCCTCTTTCATGAGGATAGCATGCGCTACTAGAATAGACAAAAGACGATTTCCATTGTCTTAAGGCTCAGTTTCAAAGAGTCCGAAATAGTCTCAATTCTTGGGGGACATAGTGATTTCTAAGGCATTCATGAAGGTCCTCAATATCGAGGCCAGAATACCAGATTACCTTCCTTTCCGTAGAAAGGCTCCAGCTAGTGGAGGCGCTTTGGATATCCCATGAAGTTTGCAATATTTAAATGCTCAACCTTTTTGATTGGCCGTATATAGTAGGCCTACGCTACTGACGTAAGGGGCTGTCTATTAATTATGTCAACAATTTTTTGGGCAATTTTGACCCCTCCCCCTTGTCAACAACTGTCAACTGTCAGTTACCCCTATAATTACGTCAAAAACTTTTGACCTCCCCCCAGATCAATGACAGGTCCCAATAACAAGGTTAATATTTTTTGTGATGATGGCCATTTTTCCCTTTTTTGCTCGTCGAGTGTCAAAATGTGATGGCTATGACCTTTTTTGCCATGCTTTTTTCCATTATAATAAGTAGTATTCCATGAAATTTCCTAGTTTTTGATTATTTGTAAAAAGTGAAATTGTTGACGTCAACTTCTCTTGACCCCCTCCTCCTGTCAACAACTGTCAAAATTTTTGAAACCCCTCTCCTAAATTGTTGACGTAATTAATGGACAGCCCCTAAGCTTACTTGAGCAGCTTCCTGACAGTAGTATTGGAACTCGCTGCCGGCGGACGTGACTAGGGCAACATCTCCTGAACTGTTCGCCAGGAACCTTAAGGCATATTTATTTAGCATCTCCTATTAGGGACCCTTTTAAAGCGCTCTTGACTTTAGCCTTCGCTATGCGTATTGCGTTATATGAAATTGTCAGAATATTAATAATAATTAGCAAAAACTATGCATTTTTGCAGTGGCGGCACTAGGATTTGGCAAGTGGGGAGGGGAGCGTTGGGGGGCAACTTCTAATCATGGGGGGCCAACCATTTGTTGTTTAATGTATGTAGCATTAAGTATAGGGTCCCAACTGGGGGGGCCACTGGGGGGGGGCCAGGCTCTCAATAGGGGCACGGGCCCCCCTGGCCCCCCGGTGGAGCCGCCACTGTTTTTTTGGAATCCATTTCAAAAGAGTTTTGCAAGAGGAGAAACATTCCAACGATGATTGCTCAACATTCGCGTATTATAATTATTAATGATGTAAAATATCTTTCAATATGCTCGAATCCGGAATAGATCTAACTGAATGAACAGCCAAATGTTCATTGCGCGAATGCCTAATGACGCGAATTGGTTATTTATTTCGTGTTTAATTCTGTTTAGCTGCTGCTTCATATTCGTCGAACTGGTGGGCTCTGTACATTGGCGTGATAGTGAGCGCTAGTGTAAGCCTACCTCTGATGGGTGCTATTGCCATTACGGCATACTGCGTTATTTCGAGAAAGAGAGCTAAAGGTAGATATGCTGATCAAATGCATTTGACTCTACATGAGAACATATAATCAACAGCAGTTTCATTTGAATTCTCTTTTGCCTTTTAAATAAATAGCCATAAGTTGAAAACATGAAGGCGTAGACCTAATATACGGTGTCTTCGAACTAGATTGCTTATTTGAAATTAAAGTTTCTTTATTTTGACATGGCGATTGCTTTCGAATTAGGCAAATGTATCAATAACATAAAAAGCATTTTGTTCCTAGTTGAAAGATCAGAAGATATCTTTGTGAATCAACTGCCCGTGCCGAGTCATGCTGTGGAGTCAGCGCCATTAGCAACAGAAATCGGATCAACCACAGATACCTACGAAGAAATCGATCAAAATTCCTTCGCTAATCGTGACCCAGATGCCATAGAAAATACCAGAAATCCAAGAAGCGATTACTGTGCTTTAGTCAGTTTGCCACACAGCACTCACGCATATGAAACAGTGGTGTTTGGAAATGTGAGTCATATGGCATTACCGTAAGGGGCCATCCACAAATGGCGTAACGCGCTTGGGGGGCGGATATTTGTTACCGAAGTGTGACGAGGGGTGTTCCGTAAATGTGACGTAACGCAATACAAAATTTGTAAGATGGTGACTTTTTTTGCTTGTCAGGGTATTTGGAGAGGTAAAAATATACGGATGACCTTTTTTGCTTGTCAAGACTTTTCGGAAGACGATAAAGGGGGTCGGCCCGTTGTTACATCATATTTTAGAGGTCTGACTCTTTGTTACGTTGCGTTACGAAGGGTGGCCAAAAAAGTGCCAAAATCGCGTTACGTCATTTATGGACGACCCCCAACCTGCAATTGGTTTCTGGACATATAAATGCTTAATATTCTGCATTTTCTCAGTTCTTGACAGTCATAAAATTTCTATCTGGATTCTTCCATCAGAAATATTGCGAAAAGAACCTAGAATATGCAGTGGCGTAGCGAGATAATCCGGCGTAGGCCTACTGTTGGCGTCCTCTACTGTCAAAAATCCCCGACGAGCAAAAATGATCACTTAAATCACTTAGGCCTAAGTTCCTTCCTCTTTCGGCGCCCATCTGCCCGTGCTGACGAGCAAAAAAGGTAGTCCCTGTCGCTTCTTATCAGTGATGCTAACAAGGACCGACCCCCCAACTTGCCCCAAGGACGAGGATAAGGACAAGGACCGACCACAAGGACGGGGGCCGACCCTCCAAGGACGAGGACCTACCCCCCTCAAGCACAAGGCCCACAAGGACTTTCATCCAAGGACAAGGACCGACCTCTCGTATATTAAGATACAACTAAAGAATAATAGAAATTCTAAAAACGCATGCGTCTGGTTCATACGCTTTCAAACAGAAAAAGGAAATTCAGCTGCTCAACTGGTATTATAAAGGAAACAATTACTACACATTTACAGTAACTCAAAGCAAGTATGTACCAGGTAGATATAAATCCACATAGGGGCCTACTACTCTTACCTTGGAACATATTTATCAGAACAACTGAAAATGGCATGCAAGTAATTTGACCCTTATAAGGATATTTCAAGGCCCAGGACGAGGACCGAGCCCTCAAGGACGAGGATAAGGACGAGGACTGACTCCTCAAGGACGAGGACTTCAAATTGGTCCTTAAGGAGTCCTTAAGGAGAAGGACCAGGACAAGGATTAACATCACTGCTTCTAATACATTTTACTTAACCGCAAACCCGATTTTTGCGCCCCCCTCGGCGCCCGGGGGCGGCTGCTATCCCTGCCCCTCGCTACGCCACTGAGAATATGGACTTTTAGCTCAAATTTTGCACATGCCGGCTAAAAAGGCATATTAGGCCGCTAATTCAATATTTCGAAAACTTAAGAACGAAAAATCAGTTATGTAGGGGGCCTATGAGAAGTTGCGTGGACAGTTTATTTTACACATAACGTCCAACAGGCCCGTCGTGAGAAATTCCGGGTCCCTGGGCAGAGCAGTCGCGGACAGAGGCGTAGCGACGGGAATATATATACCACCCAAAATTAGACTACCTTAAAATTTTTGTGGCGACAATGTGCCACAGATAGCATTATTATTATTATTATTATTATTATTATTATTATTATTATTATTATTATTACACTACGTAACAAAAAAAATATTTTTGTTTGTTCCTGGGTTGATATCTTGTTTTCCTAGTCCCTTATGCCTAAACTAACTAGAAAACAGTTTTTGTTCCAAACTGAATTTGCTTTTGGGGTCAGGGCAATGATATTTTGAAATTCGTGTATTATAGAACACATTCTCGGTTCACATTCAAAGCTGAGCAGACATACTTATTATTCTGGAATATTGCAAGCTGTCCATAGGTTTTTAGATCTGAACAGAATTGTCTATAACCTTCTGGAATCTTCTAGAACCCTGTTGCACTTTCTGGGAGCTTACAGTTGCAATCATAGACTTTTAAGAGTGCAGATTTCTTAAGCCAACATACTAGTGTATCTTGTTGCTGAGTAAGCGAATAGTGACCAGAAAAAATTGATTTAGATGGCATCAAGAGGCTGCTTGCAGCCAGCAAATGCATTCTGCTACGTTTGCATCGCACCAGTACCCTATGGCTCTGAGCTCCCCATTCCCATCCCTACAGAGAGGGATCAACTGTCTTCAGAGGAGCGCGTCAAGGCAGACAGCGAGGAAGATATTGCAGATCCAGGATGCAATTGCACAGAAATAGCTGAGATGAGAAAGCCGTAGTACTTCCCCAATCAGAAAGATCTCAATGACCTGATCATAGACCTTAGTCTCACCAAGTGCAATGCTGAGCTTCTGATGTTTAGACTCAAGGACTGGAACTTGTTGGATGAAAGTGTGCAGGTGACAGAACAGAGGAAGCGTCACGAACGTTTTTCCAAATTCTTCAGTCAGCTAGATGGGCTGTGCTTCTGCAGCAATGTCACTGGTCTTTTCGCGGCCATAGCAATCACCTTTAACCTGAGTGATGGTGTCAATTCATTTCATCCAAGAACCTCAAAGCCATGCTACTTCATAGTGGTAACAAGTACTTGTCTCTCCCCATGGCTCAATTTGTGCACCTGCACCTCAGAGAGGACTACACCAGTGTCAAGATGTTGCTGAGTGCCTTGAAGTATGACAACTATGGCTGTTAAGTCATTGGAGACTTCAATATGGTCAAAATGGTGACATTCCTGATGGGTCTGCAAGGCGGTTTCACAAAATTTCTTTGGGTTTTCTTTGCCTCTAGAACAACCGGGACACCGAGGTCTGAGGCCCACTATTGTAGAAGGGATTGGCCACAGCTGACCAAGTTCACCACAGGTAAGAACAGCATCAAGTGGGAGCCGCTGATAGACCGTCGAAAGATGCTCATACATCAAGTTAGGCCTCATCAAGTAATTTGTCAAGACAAGGAATTCGCAGCTTTCAAATACCTCCTAGAGCTTTTTCCACAGCTTTCGGAGGCAAAAGTCGCAGCTGGCATCTTCGTCGGACCACAGATAAAGAAGATCACATAGCGTGACGTATTCGCCAAGAAGCTGAATAGCACGGAGAAAGGGTCTTGAAACAGTTTTGTTGCAGTATTGTATGGCTTTCTTGGCAACCACAAGGCTGAAAACTATGAGAGACTGAACCAGTCTCTCATAAAGAACCATGCCAAAATTAGATGCAAAATGTCCCTGAAAGTACATATTCTTCATGCCCACCTTGACAAATTCAAGAAAAACATGGGAGCCTACTCAGATAAGCAAGATGAACGCTTTCATCAGGATATGCTGGACATTGAAAGTCGTTACCAAGGACGGTATAACAAACACGTGGTGGGGACTATGTCTGAACTCTTCATTGGGAAAGCTATGAACAGTACAGCCACAAATCTTGAAAAGCAGCTCATTTCTGAATGTTTTTAAGTAATTTTCACTGTTTTTGCTTAGTTGCAATTATTACATAATGTTTTTTCTCGAGAAGAAAAAAATGCACCTTTTCCATTGTATAAATAAAAAACTTTTGTAAGCTGTGCCTATGAAAGCAAATATAATGATGAATATAGCCATGTTTGCAGATCCTTTATACTTAGGCAACTGAAATATAACACTTAGAAGCCAGGAACAAAAATCGTGTTACATAGTGTTATTATTATTATTATTATTATTATTATTATTAAAGATTGCTTAACTGCATAAGCTTGTTAGTTAATAATTTAATCTAATTAATTAGCATTTATAATAATGTATCTTGTACTAATTTTAATTAATTAATAAAGTTTTAATTCATGTAAAACGGACAAAGTACGCGCTAGGCTAGAAGACGCTAAGGCTTCGGTAAAATTTTTAGAATCGCCACGGCCGTCCAAAGACCGAGAGATAGGTCATAGAAACCGGCAACGATTATAGGTTCCCGGGAGAGCCTTCGGTCTTCAGCGACTAGAGAGTTTGGCCGCTGAAGATCGTCGCATGTTTGACGGAGGCCGCGCGGAGACGGCGGCTGGCTGGCCGCTGACGAAGGGAACAGGCGGTTGGAGCGATGGAAAGGAGAGAGAACGGCAGCGGTCGGCCGGCTGTGTAGTCGCTGCGCTCGCCTGAACACCGGCGCCCGGTTACCAGGGGTGATTAGCGAAGGGTTGGACCGTAGACGGGGTCGCTTACCACCGATAACGACGACGTAGCTGCCTAGGTTCCCTGCTTTCATGGCACCTAAGCGGACGTGGCCCAACAGTTTAAAATTCCGCCTAAAGACCGGCGCCCGGACCACCAGGACCTGTTGGCGATGCGCGTCGCCGGCGGCGAGGCGCCTTTCGCCGCTGCCGACGACGCTACGGGGGTGGGTCCGAAGTTGAACTTTCTGACGGCTAATACGCATAGATAGGGACATTAGGGGGCGAGCGCCCTCAAGGGCTGGTTCTAAAAATCTAAAACCCCTGAAAACTTGACCATTATGTATCCCGCGTCAATAGGCGGACGCAGGCGGCTGTTGTAACTAAAGTTCGCTTGAGACGCGCGCCCAGCTGGCAGGAGCTATTGCCGCGTCGCTTAACCGTAGACTAAGCCCCTGACCACCGCTAACGAAAACGCTGTTAGGCAGATCCCTACTTTTTCCTATTGACGGCAACTACGCGAAAATTCTGACAACTGACGAAAAATCCGCCTAAGTGCCCGTCGAAAAGTTTCAAAACTCTAAAAATTTCAGTCATTGATGTGACATGTGCTTTTCGCACTGTGCTCGCTTATATTGTGAGGCGATAGAGTAAAGAAAGCACAGCGATTGAAAGCAAGTATTAGGAGCCCGTTTAAAGTGCTAAAGCTTATCGTTTCATACTGACGTATCAAAGACTATTGATTGCAGTTCCGTTGACGCTAGTTATTGTGGCTGTCCGGACTGCGTCTAGTCAGCGCGTCTTTGTCCGTGTTACCAGTGTTGCCACTGTAGCCATTGCTGTCATTGTTGCTCGGTTTATCTTATATATATAATTCTCGATGTCCGACGGACGGACGGCACGTCCGACGGCAACACGGCGGGTATTGCAAGACGCTGTTGTCATTGACAACCAAATATTGTTTAATCAAACCGGAGCGTTTAACGAAGCGTCTTAATTGCAGCTTAAACCCCCGTCCCCCCTTCCCTCACCCCATACCTCTCCCAATCGCCCAGGACACAACCCATACCCGACCTGCCCCGCCCCACAGGCCCCAAACCCCCGTTCCCTTCCCTCTCCCCATCTCTCTCCCAATCCGCCTTCCCTCTCCCCATCCATCTCCCAATCGCCTCGGCTCCAACACATCCCCGCCCAGGCCCCAACCTATACCTGCCCCACCCTACCCCACAGGCCCCAAACCCCCGCTCCTTCCTCTCCCAACCCCTTCCCTCTCCCCATCCCTCTCCCAATCGCCCCAGGCCCCAACCCATACCTGTCCTGCCTACCCCACAGGCCCCAAACCCCCGTTCCCATTCCCTCTCACCATCCTTCTCCCAACCCCCATTCCTCACACCATCTCTTTCCCAATCGCCCTGACCCCAACCCATCACCGCTCCGCCCTACCCCACCGGCCCCAAACCCTGTTCCCAAACCTACGGCCACAAACCCCGTTCCCAAACCTACACAACGCTGCTCCGAAAACCCGTACAACCCACTTTCCTCCTCCCAAACCTCCCTTCCCTCTCTCAATGCCCTGCCCCCCGTTATTATATATATTTATTCCTTCCTAGCCTCAATACCTATTTTTTAAAATTTAACCCCTCAAGTGTTAGTGCTTCCCAGCCTGTCCCGATTACTTGGCATGCCTAGTACGACGACAAACGACGACCGGGTGCCGTCTCCAGCTGAGATCTAGCAGCCGCCACCGGCTGTACGTACCTCCTCCGGCCAGGACTCCGAAGTTTGGCGAGCGTTCTATGACTCGCGGTAACCCACGTCTGTGGAACGCGCTCCCTGATGCGCTGGCCGGGATTACTTCACCTGAAACGTTTGCTAAAGAGCTGAAAACGCATTTGTTCACCATATCGTACAGTTGACTGTTGACTGTACAGCGCTTTTGGTTTTGGCCGATGGCCATGTTACGGCGCTTCACAAATCGTCGAATAATAATAATAATAATAAGTGGGGATTAAATTTTCAGACGCCGTCACCGTACTGGGGATTTGATTTTTGGAAAAGCGTTCTTCAGAAATGATTGCTGTAAAGTTTTAAATTTGCTATATCTCAGGCTATATAGAAGTTAAAAAGATGAGGTTTGCACCATTGTTTAGATTGTTTATTCCTCTTTCTAACCGTCCGTGCAAAACAAAAAAATTTGGGGGTAGAGTTCACTTTACGGTCTAAAATATCACCCTCTCCCCCAAAACATTTTTATAGCCCCCTAGCAAAATATTTTCAGCGGTAACCCCACTTTTGTCAGCGGCAAAGTTGTAAAGGTATGTCAGAGGAACAAAATAAACCAAAAGTTTGAAAATCGGTTGACATTTGGCAAAGATCTATCAATTCTAACCTGATGACCCCAATGTTTGAACATAATTATTATCGGTGAATTTCATGAAAGTTTTGAATTCTGAGAATTCTGATCAAAATTACATGATCCAGCGAAGGCATTTTGTCCATTCCCATTGATGCTATTGCTGGATCATGACTGAATAATTCCTAAATCGATTTCTGCTCCATTAAATATTTTAATTTTAGTTTCCTACTTTTTGAATTTGCTATATCTCAGGCTATATAAGAGCTAAGAAGATGAGATTTGCACCATTGTTTAGCCTTTTATTCCTCTTTCTAACCGTCCGTGCAAAACAAAAAAGTCTAGCGTTCACGAGGTTTGCGACAATAAAGTGAGAATGAGGAGCAGGCTATTGGTCGGAGTGAAAAAGCAGTACAGCAAACAGGAGAATCAAGCACTGCATGTCGTTCGACACTGCCTAATCAGTACACTTACGTTGACTATCAAGTTTCAGAAAATTCACGCGATTGGGCGTTAACTCGGTTGAAGGAAAAGGCGGCGAGTTAGGGAAATTAATTAATTGCGCAAAATCCTATTGCATTTGCACAAAATCGGGTGGTAAAACAGCCAATATCCCCGGTCATTTTTGACGGGTAAACACCTAGTTAATAAATAAATATAAATAAACCAATAACGGCAAGTTGTGTTCGTGTCTTTGGAAGTCGCTGTGACGCCGGAGTCTCAGCGCACTGTCAGTGAAGGTGAGTCTGGGCTGTGATCAAGATCGCCTACCTGAGGTCACGTTAGTGCCCAGTAGGTCAACTCTGAGCCAAGGGAGGAGACAGACGCCGCCTGTCGTAAAGGCGCGGGGAGACTGTTTGGGTGAATCGACGATCAAGGAAAAGAGTGGACCGCCGTCCATTCAGGCACGGGTAACCTCGGGTTTTGGTGAAAGCGTTGAGGAATCAAATAGACGCCGCTGCCCGTCTACAAGCGAGAGCAGAGGTTACCAAGCGTGCAGCTGGCTTCAGAACTATATTCAAAGTTTGAATCGTTGGATTTTACTTTAAAGTTTAAATTGTCTTTTTGAGACGTAGATGTCTTTGTGGTAGTCGTAGAATTTGACGATTCTGAAGGTGATTTTGATGTTGCATATTTGAGATTGCCAGGCTTGTCCATGGGTCGGGACGTCCCAATAGGGTCAGTGGCGTAGCTAGGGATTTGTCTTGGGAGTGCAATTCTTATATTTAAAATAATGGAAATGCATATGCAATATATCGAAAATCGACTCGAGCAAACTTGATTTCAATTTGGCTATATAATGACAGTGATGGCACTCAAGACTATAACATGTGCCGAGGTACTAGTCTACTCTTAGGCCTACAGCTAAGGTATAGAGCTAGGGACACGTAAGATATAAAACATGTAATCAGGTTCACGTCCAGAGAGTGACTGTCCACATTATCAGTTAGCTACTACTACATTGCTATATACGAATGTTCTCTATTGGTCAGTGGGGGTGGCCTCCATAGCGTCAGTTATCTATCACGTGACTGTCTAATTCCTAATTCTGCATCACTTTCCCTGTTCTTCGGTTTATTTATAACACGACCTATATCTATTGGGCCCGTTGAAAAAATATTCTACGTCTACGTCACCATCACAACTTGACAGTGACACAATGACTTTGGGATCTGGTGTACAATCTGCTGACAAAACTGCTGACAGTGGAAAGCTTTCATAAGCGCGTGTTCATTTGTAAAAAGCCTATCGTCAACGATGGGCGCCTGTTACTGACGGTCTGCAATTTGAGAGTCCAGGTTTGACCGAAAGAAATCTGCAATTTTTCGCCGCATTTTCTTTGGTTCAGATGGTTCTGTCTGATCTGTCATTGCAATTATTTCTATGAAATAATAATAATAAAAATATTAAATAAATGCCATGTATGAAAATTGACTTCATGCATAGACGCCTACATACAACAGATTTCTGCTTTTTGAACATGTCCTAACATTAATATTTAAAAAAAATTTTATTCCAATATAGGAGGCCTAGCCAACTCTCAAAAAATTACATCAAGTGTACTGCAGTCTAGAATTTAACAAGTCGGTAGTACGAATCTATTTTCTGGAGTTACAGGATATGCTTATTAACCCCTTAACTGGGGATCCCCGATATATCCTTCCATTTTACATTGAGTTACAGTTAAATACACGGTTAAGGGGTTAACTGGGAACTCAGACGTCATAACCCCAGGCGTAATGGATTATTAATGGTTATCATTGGTTAACTTAGTGTGTATTCTGTAGTAAAACGTGAAGTAAAGCAGCCGCGTCAGTGTGCTAATGCTAAATCAGTATGACCACTGGAACTGTTACTGTAGCGCATTCTAAGTCTCTTACTGGACAGCATTGCATCTGCAGAATCACTGGCCTGGATGCAAAAGAAACTTGAACAAAGTGATATTTTATTCGTTAATTTGATTTACTTGTGAAGAAAAGATAACGATACGATGGACGATTATGTTTATGTTAACAAATACCGGAAACAAAATAGTGATAACAAATAGTAATTAAGAAAGAATTGCATTGTACATTGCAATGCTAGTGCTCAAATAATGGCATCAAATTTTTTAACACTTGACATCTTAGGGGTGCAATTGCACCCCTTGCACCCCCTGGCTACGCCCATGTGGGGTGGGAATGGGACAGAAAAATCTGTGCCATGGACAAGCCTGGCTCAAATTTCGCAAGAGCAATCTGTCTCGATCTCTTTCGATTTGTCTTGCCCACCATTTATTTCCATGTGTCGAAGCTCCTTTTGAGCTTTCTCAAACGCCTCACCAGAACTCAATTCTAGCTACCCTCCGCTGTCTACAACATTGTCAAATCACCATATCCTCAGTTCCTTTAATTCCTTTCCTGTCTCTTTCCTTTCTTAGCTCTTTTAATTCCTTTCCTATCTCTTTAAGTCTAAGCTTAAAACCTTTCTATTCCAAAAGTCATTTTCTCCATAGTTATAACAGCCTGACCCGCCACGTCACGTCACGTCATACACTGACCTTTGCCCGGCCGACAACCCACCTTGCCTGTAGCTATTTCATGAAAGATTAAGCGCATAAGAATAAGCAGCTACTACTGTACTATTTTCCAAAGCGCTATATAAATTTACGATATTTTACTTACTTACTTAAGAACGACGTTCTTTCCATTTTTTCGTGCAGAACTTTATTGTTTGGGTTTTGGAGTCTGGCACCACGGGCTTCATTCTTTTGTTTGAATAGTTCGCGGATAGCTTTGTTATTGCCATCAAGCCAGTCCTTATTTTTTCCTGGAAGTGAACCCTAGTACGTCAACGGTTTCACGCATACAGGCGCTGATGTCCTCCCACTCAGCTGTGAGAGCTGATAGATCTTCGTCCTCTATCGGTTTAGGATCTGGAAACCGTTTGAGATTTTCAGCAAAACTGTTGTTGTAGCATGTCCCGAGCGGCAGGATGTTTTGTTGCCGCGCTGTTCAGCCGAGGGCGTGGGTGTTTTTGTGAATTTGTGGCCGAATGTGTAGTCGTATCTTGGCTCGGACCGGACGATGATCGGTTCAGCATTCTGCTCCTCTCGTTGCGTGGGTCAGCATGACGTCACGAGCATCCGTTTGACGTACGATGACTTAGTCAATCAGGTGCAAATGCTTGCTTCATATGACCAGGGGAATTACGTCGACAATAGGTCATGACTTCCGTGTGCTGGCTTAAATAGCTAGGACCCTTGATATTTGCATTTGTTCATCATTTGTCGGGGAGAGAACACGCCTGTTGACGTTTGATCTTCAGTCCTATTTCTAGGTTGGCTATTCGCCGAACCTTGTTCGTCATCTGAACTCGAACCCATGATAGGCCTTAGTAAGACTGAATCAGGAACGGGAAAGGGATCCGATAATTTGAGATTTGACCTTCGGATTCGCAGTCTATTCCTCTTTTATTGACCATCTTTACTATAATTATAATATTAATTATGAATTCAGAAATAATCACCAATTGATTTCCCATAGTCTACGTAGGCCCTATAGGCCTAATCAAATTCTAGAAGAAATCACCAAATTACTTTGATTACGTTTTCAACAAAGCTTAGCCACGAAATTTCACTGGACGAAGTCATATATTTTGATCTAGTCACGTCTAGTCACTTTAGTGTAATATATACAGTAAGCCATAATTACAAATAATAATTACAAAAACTTATATTGGCAAACTCTATATTGTATTATGCACACGCACACATATCAAAGAACAAATCATTTGAACTGCGTGTTAAAGAGTTTAACGACAGACCCGCCGAATGTATTCACAGTATTACATTCAAACGGGGCTCAGAGGCTTGGCATGAGCATTGTCAAAACGCTTTGGTGAACCATAATAATGCCGATGCTTCCTCTTTGATTCTTACTTGTTTCCTTTCTATCAAAATTCCTAACTACTCACTCGAATGCATAATAAATTCTAAGGTCTAAAGGGTTCTATTCTAATATTTCTAAAGGGCTCTCTTCTAATATTTATAAAGGGTTCTATACTAATATTGTGACGACTTTATAAATAGCTATAGGCCTAGGTAAGATTTAGCAAGTAATTAATAATAATGAGCTGAGGCCCGATAGGCCCAATATAATAATAGAATGACCGCCTGTAGTGAGAGAGAAAGCATTAGATGCATGCGGCGAGCCATTAAAGAAAGCGAAGCGCGTGCAAGTCAGTGAGTAGTAACCCCTTCCCCTTGGCCGGCAGAAATCGTATAAATAGCCGGTTCTGCCACAGATCAGGACCGATTGCCGAGGCGGCGTGTGAGAGAGAAAGGAAACGTGCGTATATGTGTTTTTTGTATAATGCCCTATGCACCCTATGCACCCTATGCACCCATAGGAACAGAACACCCAGAAGTTAAGGAAGCACCCTTGAGATTAAGGGCACCGTTGGAAGAAGCACCGTAGGTGCGGTGCGACAGGTGCAGAGATATAGGAGCGGTGCGACAGGTGCAGAGATATAGGAGCGGTTCGACAGGTGCAGAGATATAGGAGCGGTGCGACAGGTGCAGAGATATAGGAGCGGTTCGACAGGTGCAGAGATATAGGAGCGGTGCGACAGGTGCAGAGATATAGGAGCGGTGCGACAGGTGCAGAGATATAGGAGCGGTTCGACAGGTGCAGAGATATAGGAGCGGTGCGACAGGTGCAGAGATATAGGAGCGGTTCGACAGGTGCTGAGCTATAGGTCCGGAGAGAGGCAAAGTGCACGGATAGAGTTAAGGTGCACGGTGAGAGGCAAGGTGCACGGAGAGTTGAAGCGTAGATAAGGGGACGATATAAGAGAGGAATTGAGCGTGGAGCATCGGAAGAAAGTACAGAGTAGTGCGCGAGGTAAAGGTGGCAGCAAGGGAGCCTGAATTCTAGCCAAAAAGCTAGGATGAACGACAACGTGCCTTTAGTTGAGTCATAACCCCGTGTGCGTCGAACCGGGCGGAGCCATCTTGAGTTAAGGAGGCGTAGGAACCTCGATAGGCCCGGTTCGCCACAATATTTGCTGTTTTCTAAGATTGGCTTAGTTCCAAACATATAGAGGTCGAGTCAGTAGCGTGCAGAGGAGGCGTGGCACCGGACCGTCCGGACGTACGTCAGAGGGGGGGCGCAAAAATTGAATCGGCGCTCTCTTTTATTTTTGCTTGTCAAAGCCAGACGATGGGGCGTCCAAACTGACTCTGGCCCCGGGGCCCACCACTCTCTGCACGCCACTGGTCCGAGTAAAACTAAATTTTAGGCTTCAAAATTAAGAATTGAAGTTCTTAGTTTATGGCACAATACAATTATAATTAATTGTTACTTGCTTCTTGCTGGAGAAAATGTATACCTTCTCTAGTTTCTTACCCTGCAATTATTAAATTTTTTAAAGATAAATTATCTCTTATAAATACTACTTTAAGGAGAAATTTCGTTACTCGTACAAAATCTGAAATCTTGAACCACGCAATTTTGCTAGATAGGCATATGTACTTTATATTCATAAGCAGTGGCGTAGCGAGGGGCAGAGGGAGCGAAGCGCCCCAGGCGGCACTTGCCCTAGAGGCGGCATTTTCGAGATTCTCTAATTTTTTTATAATTAAGAGAGATTTTTGCTTGTCAGACTTTTTAGAGACTCGATAACTTTTTTACTTTTTTTGCTTGTCAGGCATTTATAGAGACTTGATAACGTTGTTTTTTGCTTGTCAGACTTTTTTAAAGACTTGATTGGTAAGTTTTTTTTCAGAAAATTTTGAAATTTTTCCGCCGCGAAAAGGCGGCACTTTTTATTTTCGCCCCAGGCGTCACTTTGCCTAGCTACGCCACTGTTCACAAGCATTTCCGATTCATATTGCATAAACTGTGCAACCAAACTCCCATTTCGCCGAATTACAAAAAATTGACAAGATAGCCAAGAGAGGGGAACAGGAGCCTAATTGCCCATCGAATGAGGCTGGGGATAAGTCGTAGAATGTGCGCACTGCGCAAAGCCCATCAGAATTTTGGGGGTATGGTCATTTTCAACAAAATCGATATCTAGTTGTATAACAACTGAGCACTGAGTCTGTAGCACTGAGTCTGTAATAGATAATAATAATGCCGTCTTTAAGTAAGTATGGAAATGTATATAGCGCTTTCGGGTAGTAACGCAGTAGCTGCTTTGCTTATTCCCAGGCGCTTAGTCTATCTTGAAATAACTTTAACCAAAAAGGAGTTCAGCCTGGCAGGGTCATTATGTTGATTATACAGTGGCAGATTATCCATATAAGCAACGTATGCTGTAGCTTAGGGGCTCCGCTGGTCCGGGGTCTCTAAAAATAATATCCTTGTAAAAGTTGAACAGACATCTAACATAATCTAAGTGAGATTTACTTCGATTTATAGCTTGAGCTAAGTTTGAGTTATTTGGTGATTGCCGTTTATCGCATTATCGGTTTATTTGATGGTAAATGAAGTGAACTCTGAAATTTGATTCGGATAACAGAAGAAGGCGAATTCTAGAGAATTGCTTCGGGTAGCAAAAGAATGTGAATCCTGGAAAATTGCTTAGGATAGCAAAAGGGCCTCAATAGCAGTTCAGCTTAGGACGGACCTCGAGCGACCTTGATCCGCCCCTGTGGTTATACTGTAATTTTTGAAATTCTGCGGTACGAGAATTAGGCGAGATGAAAATTTAGCTAAAATGGGAATTAGGTGAGATGGGAATTAGACGAAATGGGAATTACATGGAAATTATGCGAGATGAGAATTAGGCGAGATGGGAATTAGGCGAAATGAGAGGTTACCAAGCACACAACTGCTGCTTCAGCTCTCTGTGTCGGGTTGTCGGCAGAAATCCATCCGACAATTGGTACCAATAGGTAGGCCTACGTTTTAGCAATGACAACTAATAGAGATATTCATCTTCACCATAGATTTGGGAACAAGCTACCAAGAGAATCTTTGTACTCCGCCTCTCATCTCGTACCTTTAAATGTGCGTTTAAATGGTATCTTCTTCAGCTTTTGTTCCGTGAAACTCTTGGACAAATTATAAGCACACGACATTGATTTCAAAAATTCATTAAAAATATTGCAAGCTTTGGTTTATACTGTTCAGTAATAGAAGCACCTGTGTAATACACGTGTATACATTCATTCAAATACTTTGTATCTTGTACAGTGGCGGTTCCGAGATTTTTTGGTGGGGGATGAAATGAATTCAAAGGAAGTTGGTGGGAAGACGGAAGAAAAGAACAGGAAAAAAATCAATAAACTTTGCCGGAAAAGGCTGACAAAAAGGCAATTTTCCCCTAATGTTACAATTTTCCACTAATTTTATTACACTTTCACAAAAAATAGGTTGACAAGCAAAAAAGGTCATCCGCAGTTTTTTCCCGTAAAAGTCCGGTGAGGGATGCATCCCTACTCATCCCCCACGTGGAACCGCCACTGATCTTGTACATTTTATACTTTATACAAAAGGAAAATCTAACATTTACAATTCATACGCATCATTCACTAAGTCCTAATTCGCTATTTCGCCCCAATTCGCTTTGAATGGCTGCGTACTAAAGTTAATAAAGACGAATTACAGTACATTTGCCGTAATAGCGTGTTCTCTGAATTTTTGCAATAATATTGATAGATTAGAATTATTATTACAATGAGGTTGAAAATGCACAACCCGTGTCTTTAGGCCCCTGTATGAATGTCACATCAGAGATGTCCATGGGTTGAGTTACCCCATGGGTTGGGTAAGACTTTTCCATATTAATGGTGGGTTGGGTCTGAAAATAAGTCATGGTTTAAGAAATTGTAATGAATTACGGTGGGTTGGGTCAAGTAACCCTATCATCGGCATGGTTGAGTTGGGCTGTGTTAGAGATTTGATGGGTTGGGTAACCAGCCTGGGTTGGATCGGGTTCTAAAAATAGACCCATGGACACCTCTGTGTCACATTATTAAGTCTATCGTTGCCATTTTTCTTCTCCGTGTTGTTCGTCTTTTCATCGCCTCCTGTTCCAAAGACGCTTGTGAATTTCACAGTTTAAATTTTGTAAATATGACTACGCTTTTAGTCTTAATCGATTTAGAAAAACAACTAGATCATATTGCTAACAGTATTTAACAAATCTTGCATTGGATAAAAACTGATGATAAAATAGTAGAAAATTAAAGAGACTTGTTCAAAGAACAAGAAGATAACTGAAATCACTGTTTTGGATTAAATTAGAGGTGAATCAAAATGCAGGTCTGCTAATTTTTTCTGCCTGGAATCGCAGCACAAGAAATTCGGGTTGAAATTCGTTGCGATGCATCCTTTTTCATTGCTGTAACCTGAATAAGCACATGACATCATACTCATACAAATGTTTGATGAACACGACACCCCTATAGAATCGTCTTTCATTATGATTTCCATGAAAATATTAAGCCCTACACGTAAAACAATTTTCCTCTCAGGATTTTAGACTTTGAACACAATACAGACAAATTTCTCACAAAAAGCAAAGATCTCACTGCTAAAATATGTCACGTGTCTTTGTTTCAAAAATTTTATATAGGTCTATTCCCTATACGCCCAGAACCGATAATTAATCATATAGGCCTAATACCTAGCAGTGCCAAATTATTAATAGGCTAAATGATGTGCTAATGGGAAAATCAGTCAGCAGTTTAGGCATTTACTTATTATTAGGTTTTGACGCAGACAATAATATTGTAATTGGGATTGTAACTTTTCCGAAAAAATAGAATGCCCGGAATTATTCCGGAATTTTTCCGGAAAAATTCCGGAAACTTTCTAGCACACATATTGTTAGAGCTTAACATGCAGCAGTGGACAATAGTAATTAGGCCTACCACAGAGCTAAAATACGAAGTTTTATTATATGTTTTGGCACATATCACTAAAACACAATTATTAAATAAACCGCCAAAATCTATTTCAAGGTGCCTTAGCAACTAATCTATACCGATTCCTGATTTTTAAAAAAACGCTTTATAAGTTGACCATGGTATGAAATTTCCTGAATTTCATACAGTGGCAATTACTTTTGACTACTACTGTAAGTTCATGTATGCTGTTAATTATCGCTCATATCAGAAAAAAATTAGATGACATTACGAGAAAAAAATAATAAATATGCCTAGCATTTAAGCAGCTACTAACAATACTGACTCTACAATTTTAGCTTTGCTGTTAGCAAATGCCTAACAAATGAATAGTAATAAATAGTAATAATAATAAATAGTAATAATAACAATTAATAATAATAATAATAATAATAATAATAATAAATAAGTAGTAGTAGTAAGAACATTTCCGGAAATTTCCGGAAAATAGCGGTACTTTTTCGGAAATTTCCGGAAATTTCCGAACTCACAGCCCTAAGTGTAATGCAATGATGAATACCTTTTCTATGTCGGATTCTCCACACAGCGACTACAGCAACCAGAATAACGATGACTAGGCCTATGGATAAGCCTACGACAACCGGAGCGAGAGCGACTGGGCTGAGGGACGTCACAGTTTCGGTGAATTCGAACGCGTTGACAGGAGAAGTGGATGTGTCGTTATTTGTTGTTATTAGTGAGGTCGTAATGGCGTTTTCCAGAATTCTCGCTTGCTCATTCTTTTGATGTTCTGCCACTGGAATTCTATTATCTAATATAGGAGTGTAAAACTCGTTTCATATAGCGGGCCACATAGCAGTCTTCGTGGTTGTCGCGGGCCGGATTTGTACATAACATTAACACGAACTACAGTAAGCCTATTACGCAAGACAGTATATATATGTACTTTTTGACATGCCTTAAATAAAGTAACTTCGCTTAAGCACGCTTTTTCTTGTATTCAGCCACGTACACGAGGGCCTGGTGTAAAGCTTTCGCGGGTCGTATCCGGCCCGCGGGCAGTATGTTTGACACCTCTGATCTAATGCATGCGAGTGGCAAATATTATTAACGTCAAGGCGAATATTGAATTAACTTTATATAGGCTAACATCAGTCCAGTATTAAAACTCTTGTAGTTGCATGTAGGCCTAGGTAATTTTAAATGCAAGAATGTGAAAATGAACGTACCGTCAATGACATTTGATACGATTTGGAGATTGGCAGAGGCAACATCAGGACCAAGTCCTTCGTTGTCTAAGCAGGTGTACTTTCCTTCGTGGTTTTTGGCAACGCTGAAGATTTCCAGATTGTAAACGCCGATATCAGATTTCTTATCCACAGCGTATTGAGAACTGAAGGATGGAGAAATTTGACCATTCGAATAGATTTCGTGTTTGGTTCCATCTGTAGACCTGTGATGCCAGTCGACGCTATATGTAAGATTTGTTGAGCATCTCAAGAATACTTTCATCCCAAGAGAAACTACCACATCGTCTGGCTTTTCTACCAGTCTCCCAGAAACTAAGTTCAGCTCCAAACACAGCGCGATAAACATAACGACTGAAAGAGGACGATAATTTATGTTATAGAAGGAATCAATTGAACGTTGAAACATCTCCATTTGGCAAATTTTAACAATTTTCTAGCAGTCGTCTTTCGCACAGACAACTGATTTAAACTTTAAACTGAATTAGGTCCGATATTTAATAAAAACGATAGGCCTATCTCATCCAAATTGTCGCTAAAGGGGCCGGAACCATGCTCCGTCAGTCTACCAATGCGTAATTTCCATGCAGTCTTCCGCGTAACTTTCTGTTATTCAAAGTGAGAGAGGCTTACTTACATCGGTCACGTTTAGGCCTTTCTCATCGGAATTTAATGCCTATAGCTAAGGTTTAGAGCAAATAATAACATTCCGATGTTTCTCGATTAATTTTTAAGCACATGTAATAGGACAGACCTAGGGGCCTATAGGCCTATGAGTAAACGCACGTTTAAGCTACAGCTCGCCATAGTCATCTATCGCTAGGCTTAGGCCTATAGGCCTACAGCTTTTGAAATGAAATGCCTTCGACAAATATTAGGCATCACAGAGTAACATGTAAAAATATTCGTATAGCGCCTCTTCTGAAGAATAATCAGAAGCACTCCTGCTGCAATAAGGAGGTAAGGAATAAGGAATAAGGAATAAGGAGGTAATAATAAGGAGGTAACCGTATCCGACCCCCCAATGGTTTGAGTATCTATTACAATAAGAGGGTTAACTGCATTTACTTCCTTATTTCACCGGACCCTTCAACTGATATTTTCACCACTAATGGGGTAGCTGCATTTACTTCCTTATTCCATTGGGCCCTTCAATTGACAATCTCACCATTAAGGTGGTAACTGCATTTAACTCCTTATTCCACCCATCCATTCAATTACTGTATATTGACAAAGAGATAAGTTTTAAGTCCTTTCAAAAAGAGGGCCATAGAATTAGGAGTTACTAAGCCACGCATACTGGCGTCAAGAGCATTCTAAAGGATAGGGCCAACTGATTCAAAACCTCGCTTCAGGAACAAGGAAGTTCGTGCTTAGGGCACACTGAGGAGACCATTGGTTGCGGACCAGACCAGAGTTGTCCATGGGTTGGGTTAACCCATGGGTTGGGTTGGGCTGGGTTAGATTTGGTTGGGTTGGATCCAGAGTTTGAAAAAATAATGGATTGGGTTGGGTTTCGTGAGTCTGTACCTGTTAACCACGTGAAATATAGGTTCTCTGTTTACTGTTTTAATGGGGGTCTGTCCTCGTCATTTTTCTCTTCCTTGGGGGTCGATCTAGCCAGCAGAACTGAGAAGTCGTTCACGCGAAACACTGTGCTGTATTTCTTCAGAATATCTAGGCTGGTGTCTGTGTCAATGAGATAGCTGATACATTATTTAATAGTCAGTGTTGTATCAGTTATTGGTTATTTTTCAGTTACAGTTAAAGTCATTGAAATTATTTTCCAGTTATAGTTACAGTTAAAGTTATTGTCATTTTTCAGTTACAGTTTCAGTTACAGTTAATTATTTTTCAGTTATTTTCAGTTAATCGCCACCGAACACATTAATGAAATTTTGATGCTTTTTCTTAATACTCTATTCTCTCTAATTGATTGAAAAATCTACTTATATGTGCATATATCACATGCATGTCCATCAAAACATCAGTGATGTTAACAAGGTTGACCCCCAAGGACAAGGACTAGGACGAGGACCGACCCCCCAAGGACAAGGATAAGGACGAGGACTACTTCCCAAGCGCAAGGACCAAAAGGACTGACCTCCATGGACAAGGATCAAGAACAAGGACTGACCTCTGTAAAACAGAAAAAGGCAGAAAGGGAAAAACCAAAAACAATTTCAATTTGAATCAAAAAATTTAGAAAGCAAAAAAGAGAATGCTGTAAAACAAAATCAACTGTAGAATTTCGCTATATCGAAGCTCAAGGGACTGTGATAAAAACTTAGATATATCCGAGTTTCATGGTATCTAATTCCGGGTCATATAAAGCCAAAATTTCATTTAGTGCAAATGTAAATTCCCCGCTGTTATACCATCTAAAATATCGATTTTATGTCAAAATATTAAGATCTAGCCTACATCAACAAATGTTAAAAAGTAATAAGGCCTATCTCTATTATAAAGAAATCAAATGAAAAATTATAACCAAACCTTTAAATTAAGAAAATCACTTTGTTTAAAAATCTCAATGTTTTTGTTTATCGGTGGCAGTTAACAAGGTCAAGCTGACCATTGATTGACCTTGTGCAGGGGCGCCCATCCCCCCTGGCTGCTGGAAGCAGGTTCCCCCTTCCCAGGGGTCCGGCAGGGATTTATCTACACCACATTATTACTACTACTACTATTATTATTATTATTATTATTATTATTATTATTATTATTATTATTATTATACGAAAAAGTAGCCGTATAAGACTCGACACTGAACACTGACAATCCCCATCCCGCAAATTCATGGGAAAAAGTCTGGGGTCCGGGGTATAACCCCGGAAAATTTTTGAAATCAATAGGTGCTCGTAGGTGAGTTTTAGTGCATTTTGGACATTAAATCGCATACTTTGGTGCACCAGGATAGGTCTCATACCAGTAACTTCTAATTCTTAATTTTTGGAAAATTCCAACAGCCACAAAGCACTATTAAATGTAAGTTGAAACTATGGAGAGATATCGCAGTAATTGCGCTGTCAAACTATTTAAAATTACCTGCAAATTATCTATTGGCAATATGACCACATCCAAATGCAAATAAAATAAATGCTACTTTTAGTATTTATTTTAAAAATTAGATTTCTCCAACAGCCACACCTACATTATTTTACATAGATGATAGAGGCATTAAAGCTGCAACAACTGCAAATTGGGTAACTAGACTTAAGGCCAGGCCCCTGGAGAGAAATTCCGGGCCCCTGTGCAGAATGGGCGGCGGGCTCTTGAGGAGTATTAATTTCTTGACGACCTTTTTTGCTTGTCAGCCGTTTATGAAGTGTTGACGACCTTTTTTAGTAGCACTGTGTCCTGGCCCCCTTGTGCGCTCGCCGGGCACCGGTGCTAAGCTAACATCTTAACCATTCTTTAGTGTTATTACTCATTTTATTGTTAATTATAGATATTCATCATCGGCCCGAGCCCCCTCCAGACCGCCGGGCCCCTGTGCAGTTGCCCCCCCCCCCCTCGAGAGGCCCTGCTTAAGGCAACTGACTGAAACAAGCAATTTCTAATTATTATTAACAGTATTTAATTGCACCGTTTCACAGTTTTAAATGGATTGTAATTTGTTGATGGAGGTCTTTAATTTGGAAGGCTGCAGTAGTGGAGGGAGTTGCAGTAGTCTAATTTGGAATGTAAACTTCATGTGAGTCTATTAGTTTGTTATAAACGATTTATATTTCACAGGAAGTTTGCACTCTTCATCGTTAGAATGACTACGTAAAAGTTACAATAATAATAACATTTTATGAATGCCTGATAATAATGAACTTGAGCTTGAATTGAGTACCGGTAATCTTATATGAAGTTACAAAATTGCACTGCAGTAAAGCCAGTAATTGCGCAGTCATTGAGGGGCCTATTGAATTAATATACTACTCTAAGTCTAACGTGATACCAAAACTCAGGGGGGAATTTCTTCCCCCCCTAGGTTTTTCAGGAAGCATTTGCTTCCTTTCCCCCCTTGTGTGGGCGCCCCTGACCTTGTGGACAAAGTAGGCTACAATAATTAAAGTTTCCAAGTCACTGAGAGCGGAGGTCTTGAGGGGAGTGGAGCAAAACCCCTCCGCCGGCTTGGTATATTTGACGGCCTGTTTATTCAGCCATAGTACACCTAGAAAAAGTGGAGGACACAACCCCAATATTTTCTCCTCCCTACCTACCCTAACCTCTTAAATCGGGGAGGGAGCTCGACCCTTGCGGCCTGATAGTTGTAGGCTATTGTTGGCCCTGACTGCAAAGTTTAGAGTCGAGGAGACAATAACCGGCTATACAAAGATTTCCCGAGACCACCGACCAAAGTCACATATATTTACATTAACATAATTATCAGTACAATTGAAAATGGCATGCAGATTATTTGGTCCATAAACATGACATAGGCCTAAATAATTTCGGAAGATAGAGAGTTTCAATGTGTACAATCGAAGATCTTTTTGTGTGATGTTTGACTTCTTAAGTTTGTCATTTTTCAGTTATTTTAACTATTTCAGTTATTTATTTTTCAGTTACAGTTACAGTTACAGTTATTGGGATTTTTCAGTTATAGTTATAGTTACAGTTAACTTATTTCTTATCTTTCAGTTAACTGATATTTCAGTTACAGTTACAGTTAACTGATACAGCACTGTTAATAGTGGTGTCCTGTATAATTTGATCACCATCTGCACTGTCAAAATCAAAAGAGTCAGTTGACGTCAGCAAATTAACAGAATTTCTAGAACGGATTTCGTGCCGAGGCAAACAAATGTCAGACTCAGACGCTTGATTATAGAATAGAATTAATGTCGGAAACATCAATTGTGTCACTATCAGCAGTGTCAGCACTGTTGCTGTCTTCTTCAACATCAAGTTTAACTGACATAATTAGGTCTGTTACATCTACAATTTTCTACATGTATACTGAATTTGGTCTGGACACTGCCAAAATAAGAGTTAGATACAGACAATGCATCAAACTTCAGTAAGGCTTTCCGTCTCAGACTCTCAGTAGCTGTTATTTTGGCAGTGTCCAGGCCAAATTCAGTATGGATGTTACTTGTCAGTTAACTGGAAAATTCAGTTTGAAATTACACGACAAAGAAGCGATATGTGGGAGTTTATGGTGAAAATGAAAGAGCTGGTCACATTGTGTCGAAAAGACGCAGTAATCTGTCCGCTGAACATGGCGTCGATGGCGACGTGCTTGTGTTTATGAACAACAACTACGACTCTATTAATTCTATGCAGTAGACACTTGCATTAAGCATTAGACATTTTAGACACAGTAGACACATTAAGCATTAGAATCGAAAATCGAATCACCTGCAACTTAATGTCAACAAAACGGAGATACTATGGTGCTCGACCACACGTCGTCAATACCAGATCCCACCCACCACCATCCACGTTGGTTCGGAAGACATTGCTAGGGATGCTTGTGTCCGTAACCTCGGTGTGTACATCGATTGTAACATCTCCATGACAACACATGTTCAAAAAACGGCATCCTGCTGCTTCTCAATCCTGAGAAGAATTCGAAGCATTCAGAACTCAATTCCACCTTCTGTTGTAAAGACTTTAGTGGGGTCTCTGGTTATGCCACGCCTGGACTATTGCAGTGTGCTCTTGGCTGGGCTACCAAGGCAACTTACTGACAGACATCAGGTTGTCCTCAATACAGCATCACGTCTTGTCTATCAAGCCAGAAGATCAGATCACGTGACACCGCTTCTTTATGAACTTCACTGGCTTCGTATTCCACAGCGGATTGAATAAAAATTGGCGATCTTTCTTATCGGTGTCTTCATGGTCTGCGCCACCGTATCTGTCGGATGATTTCTGCAAGACTTCTGACATCAACTCTCGTCAACGATTGTGATCTGCGTCAAGTCTTATTCTCGTTGTTCCGTCTACACGCCACGTTACCATTGGTGACCGCATGTTTCCGGTAGCGGCTGCCAAAGTTTGGAATAGCCTGCCACCATCAACAACTATGGCAAAGACAATAGAATAGAGGTGGGTCGATTAATCGGAATCGTAATCGAAATCGCGGTTTTTGGAAAAACCGAAATCGAAATTGAGACGATTATTAAATAAATTGAAATAATCGATAATCGTCGAAAAAATAATCGATATCGCGATTATTTTTCGATTATTCCCGTAAGTTATATTATACAATATTTCCGATTCAAAGAAAGATCAATTTACCGTTGATTATCAGATTTTCATTGAAAATGGATTCAACTGCGTATAAAGACAGGCACCATCTTTCTGGATTTGACAGCAGCTTTCGATGCGGTGTGGGATGCGGGTTTAATGTACAAACTCTCGCTCAATTTACCACCCTGGTTCTGTCAACTTGTGGAATTACTCATCTCTGACAGACGGTTCTTAGTTCACTTGGGAGATGTCAGCTCCTGGAAACGTCAGCGAAACGGTCTAACACAGTGTTCAGTTCTAGCACCTATGTTATTCAATTTGTAGGCTTATAGACCTACACACGACTTACCGGATACCATAGGTAGGAAGTTTGGATACGCTGACGATATCGGTCTTGCCACCCAGGCTCGATCCTTTAAGGAGATTTGAAGACCAGGGTTATTTCTAGGATTGTGAATTGGGGTGGGGTGTCGGGAAAATCTGGGGTGTGTTTATTTCTAGGATTGTAGGATTGTGAATTTGGGGTGTCGGGAAAATCTGGGGGTGTCGAAATTTGGAAGTCTCTACCGAAAAAGGCTGACAAGCAAAAAAAACTTATAGAGAATCACAAAAAGTCTGACAAGCAAAAAAAGTCATCCGAGGATAAAAGTTGTGGGGTGTATTTCTCCATTTGGGGCAGGCCCCTTCAGAGGCTGAAGGAGGCCCAGGCCAGTTGGAATTTCGAGGCCTCTCCTAGCCTTCCCAACAATTAAAATTTTGACAAGCGAAAAAAGGTAATCACCAATTTTGAGGACCGCAGAATACCTTCCTACCTTTCCCAAAATCCCAAAATTGTCGACAAGCAAAAAAGGTCATCACCAATTTTGAGGACCGCATAATACCTTCCTAGCTTTCCCAAAATCCCAAAATTGTCGACAAGCAAAAAAGGTCATCACCAAATTGTGAGGCCCCTTCTAGTAGTAGCTATTTAGCTTTCTAGCTCTCCCAGAATTCTAGACAAGAAAACAAAGGGAGGCCTCCAAATGATGGAGGCCCGGGCCGAATGGCTCTTCTGGCCCCCCTCTGAATGGGCCTGTTTGAGGGTGTTCAGGGCTAATCAATATGCATTCTGTATGCATACCATTGTCACATTACCAAATTTTAGGGGTGTCGACCTCAAATTAGGTGTGTTAAAGTGTTAGGGGTGTAGAAATATCCCTGTTGAAGACCAACTGAACATCGATACACAGAGGATTGCAAATACTGTAAAATATGGCGGGAAAGCCAGTTTCTAAAGGTACTGTGAAATAATCGAAATCGGAATCGCGATTATATAAAAAACCGTAATCGTAATCGAAATCGTAATCGTGAAAAATAATCGAAAATAATCGTAATCGTAATCGTAAAAAATAATCGTAATCGACCCAGCTCTACAATAGAAGCATACAAACGAGAAATGAAAACTGCTCTCTTTGTTCGTAATTATCCAGAACATTGGTCGTTGTAGGTTATGCTGTTTTTTTTAATTGTAAGGTGTCCTAGTAGTACTTGTACGATATGCCACCATAATCAGTTCACGATTATTATTATTAGATTTTACTTAGCCTGAACATGTCAGCAAGTGACATGCAACTGAAACCTTACATTGTCAGTGTCATTTACTGATATTAGGCGGCGGCCTATTCAACAGGTTTAACATTTGATAAATTAATTAAGATATCTTGTAATTAATTAAGATATCTCATAATTAAGTATTATATTTTGGTGCGTTGATTTACCGTTTGCGCTTTACTAAAAGTTTAGAATCTTAGACGAAACATGTTGATTGCTATCGCTTCTACTGTGCAGTCTGTAGTTTGTAGTCTTTGCCGTGTAGGCACTGTAGGCCTATGTAGGCGTGTGCTCTGTAAGTCTGACAGTCCGCATTTGACTGTTTTGAAGTGTCTTCCTACAGCCCTTACTATGGTTTGCGTAGGAGTTTAGGCTGGGATAAATGTTGACGAAGGTTCGAAGGTTTGCCTTCGAAGGTCGGACGTCATGCGCCGTTAATGCATCACTAGCTTTTAATCGTGTTCTAAAAATCTGTAGGCCTTGTGACTTTGCAATGTGCAATGTGCACATGCTGAGGCAATGAGCTTCAGAGTTTGGGGGTGGCCACTGAGAAAGCACGAGAACCAAGAATTATTATTATTATTATTATTATTATTATTATTATTATTATTATCCTGGACGATTTTTATAGCGTCGTAACATAGTTAATACTAAAATCAAAAGCGCTTTGACAGCGCCAACGTGTCAATGGTCAAAATGGCGATGTTAAAAATCCATTCGGATGACAAAATGAACTCGCTTCCATGAAGAAACTGGCGAATTCGATGGTTCATTGACTGATATGCTCAATATTGCTCATGTTGCAAGCATCGTCTATATTTTCATGAACACATACCCGATACCTAGGAAATAGTTGTAAAATTAGTTGTAAAACGTTCAACTATATCTTTTAGTTTAGTTAACTACTTTAGAGTTAATTTGCAACTAAAAGTTTAACTACTTACTTCTAGTTTAAATTTAGTTATTAAATTAATGTTTTTAGTTAGGTTAGGTTTAAAAGTCAATTTATATAGCACAAAACATGAACAAAGAGTCAAAGGCTAGAGCGCTTTACACTAAAACGAGGTCTCGAAGAAATAAGTTTTAAGTTTCCATGCGAACGATTCAAGATTGGACTCTCTAGTCACATGGCCGGGTAATGCGTTCCAAAGAACGAGGTTACCACCCTTATAATAATACTATTATATAACAAGGTTTAAAGTGGTTCAGTAGGGACTGCCCTGTGTGAGAACCACTGTTGTTCCCGTCCAATCTAATATCCTAAACTACTGAGGTTTATTTTGAACTCGTTTACCAGAGATGTAGTACTTGGTACTTGTACTTGTACTCGAGTTGTACTCGAGTACAAATTTTTAGTACTTGTACTTGTACTTGTACTCGGAGGCCAGGTACTTGTACTTGTACTTGTACTCGGAGTTTTAGGAATGCAAGTACTTGTACTTGTACTTGTACTCGGAGGCCAGGTACTTGTACTTGTACTTGTACTTGAAGCATTGTGTACTTGCTACATCTCTGGCTACACGTACTTCAATTGTACTAGTAATGCTGTTCCTTTAGGCTAATGACAAGCACATCCTCACAGATGGCCAAGTACCTGGAACTCAACGAAATTTATGATGAAGCCACTGATACCATCGTATTTTGGAACAGTAAAGTTAATAGAAAGGAGTTCAACAGGCTGTATAATGCAGCCATTAATTAGAGACCTTAGTGTGCCTGCTTCTGGCGCACCGATTAAACACGTATTTAGCCAAGCTGGCTTGATCGCGAGACCGCATAGGGTTAATATGACCGATGCAAGACTATCATCTCTATTTTTAAGTGCAACTGTGATGATATTTAGATGCTAATAGTGTCAATTTTATTCGTGGCCGGACAAACTGTACGAGGACAAAATGTCACGGACAAAATGTCATGGGGACAAAATGTCAGCGAAAAAAATGTCAATGTCAAAAATGTTGTACTAGTACTTGGAGGCCAGGTACTTGTACTTGTACTTGTACTCGGAGGCCAGGTACTTGTACTTGTACTCGTACTCGGAGGCCAGGTACTTGTACTTGTACTTGTACTCGGAGGCCAGGTACTTGTACTTGTACTTGTACTCGGAGTTTTTGGAATGCAAGTACTTGTACTTGTACTTGTACTCGGAGGCCAGGTACTTGTACTTGTACTTGTACTTGAAGCATTGTGTACTTGCTACATCTCTGTCGTTTACAGTTGTAGCCGTTACTATCCCCTCATCCAGTTCATTCCATCTGTCCACCACTCTTGCACTAAAAAATGCTGTTTATGTCTCCCAACCCGTTTCTTGAACAGTTTCATGCTGTGTCCTCTGGTTCGATCATACTGCTTCATCGTAAAAAATCTTTCTCTTGGCATTTCCACTTTGTTTGTTAGTATTTTGTATGTCTCGATCAAATCCTCTCTTTTCTTTTTTCCATGGCTGTCAATCCACAGTGATTTAGCCTTTCCTCATAGGTTAGTTTATGATATCCGTTGATCATCTTTGTTGCTCTGTATTGCACTCTTTCTAAGGTCTCTATTTCTTTCTTCAGGAATGGACACCATGCTTGAACACAATACTCTAAATGTGGACGTACCAATGTCTTGTAAAGTCTTATTATTACATCCTTCTCTCTGCTCACTATCGTTCTTTTGATCATACCTAGAATTTTGTTGGCCTTCTTAGCTGCCTCTGCACATTGCCTAGATGGCTTTAAGCTGTTATGCATGATGACCCCTAGATCTTTCTCCTCGTTTGTAACTTTTAGTCCCTTCCCACATAACTTAAATTCATGATCTGTTCCCTTCTTCCCAATGTGCATCGCCGAGCATTTATCTGTATTAAAAAGCATTTGCCAATCTGCCGGCCACTGGGATAGTCTATTAAGGTCTTGTTGTAAAATTTTTGCTTTTGCTTCACTATCACTCTGTCCACACAGTTTTGTGTCATCAGCGAATTTTGAAATTTTTGACATTATATCATCATCGATGTCGTTGATGTATATTAAAAAATCGACCTTGAACGACCTCTCGCCGAATGTTGCCGTTCGAGACGGAGGAGGAACCACCAGTCTGACGTCTAGACTGGACCTTAGTTGTCGACGCCTGTCGGTAGACGATGGTCTCAGGACCAAAGACGCCAGGTAGTCCGGGAAAGCCGGATCGAGCACGGCTCGGAACGTGAGGATGCACCTCTTGTAGGCAATACGCTCCGGGATGTGAAGCCAATGTAGCTTCTCTTTCAGAAAAGGGGAGATGTGCTCTCCCCTTCGAACTCCGAAGATCATCCGGGCAGAGGCATTAAGAACCATCTGTAGCCGACTAAGCTGGTAGTCGGACAGGCCCCAGAGAATACTGTTACAATAGTTAGTTGCCCATTACTGAAGGTAATACCCGAGATAGCGAAAGTTAAGGTAGTACCTGAGATAGAAGAGAGCAAGGTAGCACCTGAGATAGCAGAGGAAGATGTAGTATATGAGATAGATAAAATGGAGGTAGTACTCGGAAGTCAAGAAGATAGTAGATGAAACAATACCTTATGTAGTAACCGGGAATTGCTATTATAGAGCTCCACAGAAGAAGTAAAGTCCAATAGAGAGAGGTAGAGGGAAGAACTCAGTCATGATAGTAAAACCTTAGCCCGACAGCTAAGTCGACCACCCACTCGTCTTAATTGAAGAGATCTGATACTGTATAAAGATTATATAGAGGCGTAGCGTTCCAATGGCTTTAGCCACGGGCGGCACACATGATGGGGCGGCACATTTTGGAAGCGACCATTTTTTGCTTATCGGGTTGTCTTGTAGAGGAGCTTTGGCGAAGGGGCGGCAAAATGTAGAAGGGGCGGCACATTCGGCGGCGACGACGTTTTTTTGCTTGTCGAGGAGTTTTGGCGAAGGGGCGCAAATTTAACCGCGACGACTATTTTTTGCTTGTCAGGTATAATAATAAGAGCAAATTGGGGCGGTATTTTTGCCAGGAACCATAGGCGGCACAAGTGCACGCTGCGCCACTGACTGTATAGCGGCCTGGCGCAAGTTATCCTGGGAAAGTACGGTTCGCCACAATTATCATACTTCTAAAAATAAGACCGCAATTATGATTTTTATTATTTTAATGACGAAATGCTATGATGAGGCGCAATTATCTAGGTTGCTTATGCTGAGTGTAGGGCAAACGACTGCAGAAGAGGCTAAGCGGATGGAACTGAGCTCTGGCTAGAAGACCGACGCGCATATAACCTTACAACATTCTGAATTGAACTAATGTCTTGAGTAATCGAGCGATCAATTCGATATGTCGTCTTTGGTAGCGTTTATTTGCTTTGGGATTTATCTTTTCGATGGTAGGCACTTCTTCTGTGATCGATTTAATAATAAAACAAAGTACTCGGATATTTTATTAGGCATCGTAAGAGATTTTTACTGGATGTCCTTAAGTTTAGTTTTGTGGGACTTGTCTTGCCAGTAACTTGACCATGAGTTAACCTACCGCATGAGCCGAGCGTGGCTTTCTTTAGTCCAAATATACACTCAAATGTAATTGTCTTCAGCATCCGCTGTACCTTGTCAACATTTTGAGACGAGCACTATTCTTGTGCGCGACTTTTTGTCGTGCCATAAAGCGCTAGCCTATCACCTGTTTTGGCAGGTTTGGCACTGATTTTGTGTCAGAGTTTGCATGACTAGTGTTTGCAACAATTGGACATCACTTGAAGAAGTACCAGAGCTATTTACCATCTTACCGGTACCACTGACCGTGGTGCGGGATACGCAGGCACAGTGGCGGGGCGTGTGTTGCCAGCTACCTGGGCAAAATAGGGACTGAGCCTCCAACTTCTTCCCAAAGGTCTCGAAAAGCAAAAAAACGTAATCGTATCGTATTCCCACATTACAGTAATAGGTTCCGAGAAAGTACTGTACTTACAAAAGTTACAATTCTTCGTTGTCAACGACATAATATGTCGGCATATTTTATGATTTATTAGTACTTTGTATCTTTTTCACTTGATATTCTGCGCCCCAAAGAATCTTGCGCCCGGGGGCGACCGCTCCTGCCCTCCCGCGCTGCGTGACTGTGCAAGCAATCCATTAAAACTCGTTGCATCCACCACTGGATTTTTCCGAAATTATTGTCGGCATCGATTTTGGTAATATCGTCACAATCGATGACGACAGAACATGTCATTTCACGCTACAATCAAATTAAGACAACGCACAGAGTACAATAATCAGGGTTATTTTGTAGGATTATCAATTAGGAGTGTGTTGGTATTTTATGGGGTGCCCTGCCGAAAAAGTCAGACAAGCAAAAAGAGGTCATCCGGCTCTCAGATTGGGGGATGTTGAAGGGTGTCGGTCTCAGATTGGGGGAAGGTTGGCGGTGTGTTAGGGTGTGCAAAAATATCCCTGGCAATACTGCGAGTATCGGTACACGTAGTTCGGACCGCACATGATGACCCACGCCCTGCAGCTGCGAAGAAACGACACACAATGTAGTCAGTATGGAACCAGACCGAGAGGTAGGCCCCTATGCAGAGACAGAGAGGCCTACGTTCTCAAATGCTTTAAGGGACAGTGGTTCGTTGTTTCTAGCAAGTAGGGCCTATATGTCAGGAGGGTTTTAACTTTTGAGTTGTATATTTTGTGCAAGACTGCCAGTGTTGAGTACGATTTGAAATCAAAGAATCTGAAATCACGATTTGAAATCAAATTTATGATTTGTGATTTTGATTTCAAGTGAAATTTTGGTGGGTGATGATTTTGATAATTTTAATACTAATTCAAATCAAAATCATTTTATGAGACAGTTGACATTTTCTGTGTAAATTGTGTTGTTTTCTGTTCGCGTTAGTGATATATATATATATATATATATATATATATATATATATATATATATATATATATATATATATATATATATAATTGTATCGTTTATTTAGGGGCACAGTCATCTAACTGTTGTACCGGAAAACCAAGTCATTCTTGAAGGAAGGCTAGCTGTTATGAAATGTCTAACAAACGATATAAACACGTCTGTACTTTGGAGATCGCCAACTATGGACGATTCGAGTCCAGAAAAGATATTCACAGGACAACGACTATCGGCGAAACTCTCACAATTGTATCGAATCAACAGCTCTTTGGAAGGACAGTATGACCTAATTATCAACGCCTCTTTACTATCAGGAAAGCAATACATTTGCCACGAAGGTACTTTTGGACACAAGGATGGAAACTTCGGCAGTGCCGAACTGATTGTGCTGGGTAACATTTCGTTACTTGCAGATATGTCACCCAGTGGCGGTTCCAGGATTTCTTAGTGGGGGATGAAATGAATTCATAGGAAGTTGGTGGGAGAATGAAAAGAGAAGGGAAAATCAATAGGCCTAAATTTTGCCGAAAAAGACTGGCAAAATGGAATTTTACCCTAATTTTACTACACTTTTACCCAACAATAGGTTTGACAAGCAAAAAAGAAGTCCGGTGGGGGATGCATCCCCGCTCATCCTCCACTTGGAATCGCCACTGTGTCACCCTTCTGATTAATCATTTTTTTTATCTTTTGGGATATTTTTGCTTGTGGCAGTTGTTGGCTAATTGCTTGGATAATTGTAGCTTCTATGACAACTTTGGCGAATTGTCTTCAACTCATTCATCTCTTAGATCTGCTGGTGAAACCAGCGCCTGTTGACCTAATTGAAAGCAGCCATTAACGGTCGGTTCGTGGGTAGTGTACCTGTACTGTACTGCTGGTGTTGGTTAATTATTGTGTGCCGTTCACAGCTAAAGCAGCACTATAATAGTCACGACGCGATGAAAGTACGGGTGTCAGCGGCATTGATAGAAAAATATTTATTTTGATTCATCATTACCAAGAATCCATAATGAAAAGCGACGAATCAAGCAATTAAAATCATTAAGTCATAGGCCTACCGCATAAGCTTAGTAATTAGAGAACCGTTGAGAAAATGTTGGAAATTTGTACGAGTTCCCTCAAAGCAGCACGTGACTACAACATATATCAGAGAGTAGTTTTAGAGTAACAGCTAATTCGCTTGTAAGATGGTACAAGTGTGAATTTGCATTACCAACAAGCATTCCATTTTCATGTTTTAGCTGCCGATCCAAAATGCGACGCAAGCATTGCTCCAGTTGACAATGGTGTGATAATTCTGCACCGGAATCGTCCATTGGAACTGCGATGTACGTTTCTGTATAAAGGAAACTGGGCACCTAGATCACAATGGAACATATACAATTCAACCAATATCATTAACGATGGAATCCACCAAGCAGCTAACGAAGGTACTGTGACCAGCATCTTGCGAATCCAGTCTAATGCTAACAACAGCGGGATCAAATATGTCTACCAATTAATGTTTAACAAATCAGATTTGCCTCCTACAACAACAAGTAGAAACGTGCCTGACTATCTTTACACGTGGGAATCTCCTGCGATAATTATGCTGGAGTTCGAAGAAGCGCCATTCGGAGGTATTAATTAAATTGAATACAGTGTGAATCTAGGTTCTCAGTAATTTAAAAGACATTAAATCTTTTAACAAATGGAAGAAAAATTTGTCGAATTAACTTAAGAATGATTTAGGCCATTTTACTTACTTTAACTATCTTTGTAGTATGTACTGATTAAATAAATTATAAATGGTTGCTGGTTTGACCCTCTGTTGTTGTCGTCGTCGTTGCGTGGCTTCCTATATGAATTCCATTCCGTTTGATGAGATTTTATAATATTTATTAATAAGTAGGTAAGAGTTCAGTTAAAAGTTGAAAGAATAATTTTGATTAAACTTGCGATCTCACAGTTAACCATTAATGTTCTCAAGGTGCTCCAAGAATCGCGAATCGCAAACATTTGGTTCTCTAGTCAGACTAGAACTCAGAGCGGTGTAACAGATATAGTCACGGAGAATCAGGTACCAAATCTATAGGCCTACGGTCTGTTCTTCCAGGAGTAGGAGGCAGTGGCGGTTCCAAGAACACTTGGTGGAAGGATGCAATGAATTTCTAAGAAATTGGTGGGGTGGAATGAATTCTATACGATCATCTTTCATTGAAGACGCATTTTTGGAGGGCCGGTTGGGGATGCATCCCCAGTCGTCCTTAACGTGCATGGTACCGTCCCTGGTAGGAGGCGATAGGCGATTTTTATAATTAAAAATTCAAAACTCAAGTTGAATGGTACCGTCCCAACAATTATCTGCGTATGATAGGGGCCTATTAACATGTTTCTTAATATAATAATTAGTAGGTCCATTGTCTTATTTATCAGAATATGGACTATTTTGGACCGTCCTGGCGCTTGCTACGTTGGTTCTTCTGTTGGTCGTAATTCTGGCTAAGATGACAATTAAAAGTAAGAACATAATTGCTTTGTTTAATTACAAAGTTATCAATTTATCTAATCTAATCTAATCTAATCTAATCTTAAACTTCTATAGCGCCACTTTCATAATGCACAGAAGCATCAACCGATGGCACACCAAATCCAAATCACTAAAGATCCAGGTCAAATCCAGGGTATTCGGCCGGACAAACGGGTGACAGTCTATGGTGGATAAGCCCGGTCAAAAAGATGGGTTTTTAATCTTGCTCTAAAAATTTGTAATGAATCTGCAATGCGAACATGCTGAGGCAATGAGTTCCAGAGTTTTGGGGCGGCCACTGAGAAAGCACAAGAACCAAGAACTGTCCGAGTATGGGGGATGGAGAGAACTATTGCAGACGAGGATCTGGTCGAGTATTTGTTTGCTTGTACAGAAAGTTTTGAAAGAAGGTAGCCTAACTGGCAGAGATGTAGCAAGTACACAATGCTTCAAGTACAAGTACAAGTACCTGGCCTCCGAGTACAAGTACAAGTACAAGTACTTGCATTCAAAAAATTCCGAGTACAAGTACAAGTACAAGTACCTGGCCTCCGAGTACAAGTACAAGTACAAGTACCTGGCCTCCGAGTACGAGTACAAGTACAAGTACCTGGCCTCCGAATACAAGTACAAGTACAAGTACCTGGCCTCCAAGTACTAGTACAACATTTTTGACATTGACATTTTTTCCGCTGATATTTTGTCCCCATGACATTTTCTACATGACATTTCGTCCGTGACATTTTGTCCTCGGACAGTTTGTCCGGCCACGAATAAAATTGACACTATTAGCATCTAAATATCATCACAGTTGCACTAAAAAAGAGATGATAGTCTTGCATCGGTCATATTAACCCTATGCGGTCTCGCGACCAAGCCAGTTTGGCTAAATACGCGTTTAATTGGTGCGCCAGAAGCAGGCACACTGAGGTCTCTAATGGTTGCATTATACAGCCTGCTGAACTCCTTTCTATTAACTTCACTGTTCCAAAATACAATGGTATCAGTGGCTTAATCATAAATATCGTTGAGTTCCAGGTACTTGGCCATCTGTGAGGATGTGCTTGTCATTAGCCTAAAGAAACAGCATTACTGGTACCATTGAAGTACATGTAGCCAGAGATGTAGCAAGTACACAATGCCTCAAGTACAAGTACAAGTACAAGTACCTGGCCTCCGAGTACAAGTACAAGTACTTGCATTCCTAAAACTCCGAGTACAAGTACAAGTACAAGTACCTGGCCTCCGAGTACAAGTACAAGTACAAGTACTAAAAATTTGTACTCGAGTACAACTCGAGTACAAGTACAAGTACCAAGTACTACATCTCTGGCAACTGGGTTCCTTGTAGTAAAGTGTTTTGTATACCTGAAGGCAGATTTTAAAGTCTATCCTTTCTTTAATTGGAAGCCAGTGAAGACCCTTACGGACTGGGGTTATGTGCTCACGTTTTGGGGTTTTGGAAACTACCCGAGCCAGTGAATTTTGAATTTTTTTATGACAAATCCCCGAGAGTGTCGTGCTGAAGAATTTAATTGGTCATTGTCTTAGCACAGAGAGTTATTAGCCCTTGCAATTTCTTGTTCTTGATAGCCTATAGGCCTAATTGACAGCCGATTTTTCTAGCTATACGATTTCAAAAATCCCAAGAGAGTCGTGCTCAGCACGTTCTATTCACTTTGAAACCTTCCCTTTGAGTAAAATTAAATGACTGTGGACCTTTTGAATAGAATAGTTCGGATTAATTCCGCATATAATTTAAGGTAACTTTCACATTCATTCAGTATCAAGGGACCCCGATTTTTTATTCAGAGCCTGAAAGATGTAATCAATATGCATAAACTAATAATACCATTCTATATGTCTGATCTTTAAAAGCGAGTTTTAATTATAAAGTTGCTTTCATCGTAAAACATCAGCACCATTATGAACTTTGAGGTGTTTTTTTGTTATCACAGAATGCAGAAACTGTCGAAGAATTGAACTGGACGTTTTGAGAGAAGGTCAGGAATTTACAAGCGCATTTAACGAGCAATATTAAGGCTAGCAATACAGTTGCAGCCGTTAAAACTATAAGAGCGGCGACTTTGCTGGGCCCCATTACAAATGGCATTTGGCTTACGGCATTGCTGCGCTATTTTTATCAACAATAATGAGGTGCTACAGTGTATAATAACTGTATATCCTTTTGTGTACGCAATGGCTGCCATAGAAACTTAGAAAGTAAAGAAGTATGAGAAAATCCTTTTGAGTGTCAAGCATCTCAATATGGACGCGAAAGAGTAGGCTAAATAGGCCAAATATCCGGCGTGATATTCATTATTCAATATTCATTATTTACTTAATGGCCAGAGATGTAGCAAGTACTCAATACTTCAAGTACAAGTAGGCCTACAAGTAGGCTACCTGGCCTCCAAGTACAAGTACAAGTACATGCATTCAAAAACCTGAGTACAAGTAGGCTACAAGTACCTGGCCCTCAAGTACAAGTACAAGTATTGAAAATTTGTACTGAGTACAACTCTGAGTACAAGTACAATTACCAAGTACTATATATATATATATATATATATATATATATATATATATACATCTCTGTTAATTGCAGCGTTAGCGTCAATTGACAGTAAGTGAAGACGGTGTAGAAAATTTTGTTGCTAATGTTTTCAAAAAGTCGTGATCCCATATTATGTGCCAATTATATTTTAATTTTTAAATGTTGTACGTCTTACGATTAATTTCAGCAAATGAGTCTCACTGTTCTGTCCATCCAACCAATGGCCATTCGTTATTCAATCCGGGTCCCACTTACGCAGTCCCTTACGTGCACAGTAAGTTTTCGTAAATATTACTGAGTCTTTAAATATAATTGTATTCTGTTAATAGGAAGTACAAAGATTCAGTTTTACATAAAATCTTTACATTATAAATAAATTGACACGCAATGACTCATGGCTCTGCAAATCCTCTTTTACTCTTATTAATAGGCCTCTATATGCGAGTTCCTGATTTATCTAAGGGAGTGAATTCTCAAAACTCAAGATACTTCCTTCATCATCATCATCTTCTTCTTCTTCTTCTTCTTCTTCTTCTTCTTCTTCTGCACTTTCTGCCTGCATGGCGGCAATAGTTAGATACGAAACATTTCCACAGATACTTCCCTAATGAAAGTTAAACACCACTGACTTTTATACAGATATTTAGAATGAAATGTAATAATAAGTGATTAAACATGGTGGCCCTTTTCTGATGCTGTACAGCGCAACCCACATTGATAGTAGGCCTCGGTCGAATTCAGTTTACGTCTCAATTGGAAATTCAAGTGGACTTGTTTAGTCAAAAGTCGTCATCGTACAGTTCTCTGCAGAATACGGGTCCTGCATTAGTTTCGCCGTCAGATTCCGTGCTCCTTCCGTAACAATCTTGTATTAGTCAGTATATTGAGGAAAAATTAGCGTTAGGTGATTCTTGCTTATTTCAGAGTGAAAAAGCGAAGGACATTGACATACACCAAAAAGCACGTTTTATGATTTAATTAAAAATTCCATACTTCAAGCCACTTGGAATGAGGTGACAAGTTGTCTTTGATTCCAAAAGACCCAGTAATGATTAGTGGCGTGACGTGGATTGCGCCCCCAAACTTCTCAGCTTCCTCCAAAAAAACTGTCTTGACAAGCAAGAAACGTCATATCGAAGTGATCCTGCGTCGTATTTCCGCATTGCAAAAATAGATTCCGATAAAGTTCTTCTTTGTGAATGACATATTATGTCGGCATATTTTATAATTTATTATTATTTCGTCTCTTTCTCACTTGAAATTTTGTGCCCCTGGAATTTGCGCCTGGGGCGGCCGCTACCTGCCCTTTGCTATGCCGCTGGCAATGACTCTGACATATGTCCTACCAAATGTCAGGAAAGGCTATAACTCAATCGTCTGTAAAACCAACGATATGATTGAATAATGCCAGATATGACAAAATAGAGAATTAGGGATATCATGACTATAGGAAGAAAGACTACCAAAGAAAGCACTATACAACTATGTTGAAGGGAAAAGGAGAAAAGGAAGACCAAGAAAAACATGGATAGAAAACTTAAAAGAGGATGCAGAAGAAATGCAAATGAACTTCATCCAATTTACCAGAGCAGCAAGAGACAGACAGACGTGGAAGGAACTCATTCAGACCCATCGTCCAACCCAATAGGGAAAGACGGAAGGAAAGAAAGAAAGAAAGAAGAAGAAGAAGAAGAAGAAGAAGAAGATAGGAAGAAAATAGAATGCGTATGAAAAGTTCGCAGCCCTGGAAATACGGTGCTGCAGCAGGATTCTGAAATTTGCTGGATGGACAGGACAGCAACGTTGAAACGGGAAATATTTATACAAAGAAAAATGTCCAACGCCCGGCCACAACATTCACGAGAGGTTCGGCCGGAGACTTGTCATTGATAGTAATTGAAGGTAGAATAGAAGGAACAAGAGGAAGAGAACGACCGAAAAGAAGCTGGATGGACGACGTCTATGATTCGACAAACCCGATGAACTTTGGAACCCTTAAAAAGCGGCAGAGGACAGAGAGTAGTGAAGGAAAATGACTGTCTTCTGTCCTCTGATAGAGGAAGACAAATAAAGAAGAAGATATGGAAAGCATTGGAATCAAAATTCCATAGTAAAAACTTGTGCACATTTTAGAAGTTCTGTTTTTAGGCATGCCATACAGAGGGCCTATTCTTCAAAATCTATGAAAGAACTGATACTACAGCGAATGCCCTGGCTAAAAAGCTTATGCTGAATGCTTTCAATCAGCAGCATATTATAGAACTTTTGGTAAGTTTCTGTATGCAATTCTAGCATTTAAACAACTCTTGCTTGAACGCATTTATTGTCAACTAAACTTCATAATTTCAGTCAATTTAAATTGAAATTGGCTTATATACTGAACAGGAAATGACGTTTTAGCAAGAAACGAAGAGGGTCTGGCATTTTCGAACGATGCCTATCATTTTCAAGCAAATCCAGGACAGAATTCTGTAGTAAGTACAGTTGGAAACCTATAAATATCTTTACATAGTTGTTAGTAACCCTCGCTAGCGACAACGGCATTGCTGATGGCATGTTCTTGACAGTGACTGCGTTGATTCTAATTGTCATCTTAACCCATCTTCTTATCATTTGCTGTGTAACGACGCTAATCGTGCGTTTTGCAGGTAATCGGAGCCGATGGAACAGAATATGCACGACTTCAAATTACAGCAGATGGGCGGCCATATTTCTCTCGTCAACCAGTTTCAAGAGACGAACTTAATAATACCAGTACATTATACGCTCAGATAGATCACACCATCACAACGCCCTAAGATGAAAAGATAAACATTTGCGATCCAAGCGCCATGTTTCGATGCCAAAAGAGCCTAATCCAATGTACAGTAGACTGTAACTTATTATATAAATTCAGGAGTTGGCTATACTAGCTAAACTGTAGTTTAATATTAAGATTTATAGGCGCCGTATTACTAGTGCATACTAAGCCCATTCTTAATTAATGTCTGCAGTTCTAAAAACTACAGAATTGAATTCAATTTTTAACTGATTTCCGAATAAAATATTAAAAATTTTAAATGAAAAGAACGTAATCTTTTCCATACAATAGACGATTGAAATTGCCTTTATATCTAATAGGCTATTAGTAGGGCTACTGCAATGTTTTGGTCAAAGCCACTGATTGATTGAAAGTACAAGCCAAGGACTCGACCCGCAAGACCAGGATCAGGACCAAGGGCTCAGATCTCAAGGCCAAGATCTCAAGACCAAGGACTTGTAACTTGTCCCTAAGGAGTCCTAAAGGCCAATGACTAACATCCCCGATGAAAGCACAAAATCCCGAAAATAGATCCGAATTTACTGCGGTTTGTCTTTCTCGTGAATTTACTTAGAAATGAAACGTAAGTCACAGAACAGAAAAGACACGAACGGCGATCGTCGGATGGTGAATCTATGCATCAGACACCGAGCACGGAATACGATACTGAGAGAGGGGTCGTCCATAAATTACGTAACGCGATTTTGGCACTTTTTGACCCCCTCCCTCCTACGTAACGCGACGTAACAAAACGTCAGGCCCCCTAAAATATGACGTAACAACAGGCCGACACCACCACCCACCCCATTTTCGTCTTCCGAAAAGTCTTGACAAGCAAAAAATGTCATCATTGTTTGTATTTTTTCCTCTCCAAAATCCATGACAAACAAAAAAGGGTCAAAGGTCATCACTTAAATTTGTTTGCGTTACGTCACATTTACGGAACCAACCTCCCTCGTCGTCACACTTCGTAACAAATGGTCGGACTCCCCCCTAACCGCGTTACATAATTTATTGACGACCCCAGAACAGCCACACGTGTCCAGTTCATAGTCATCTTCCCTATTTTAAGATAACAAAGAATTTTGCGAAAGTACTTTTCGCACTTTTTATGTACTTTTCATGAGCGCCCGCAGAGATTTATGCAGGAGGTGCAAAACACAATGGTCACAGTTAGCGACATAATTTTTTCCACGAGGGGCAAAACACATTGATATTTTAGCAAGGTTTTCAAATTTCAATGTGAAATATTAGTACTTGCATTTTCCAGGGGGGGCAAGTGATCCCTCTTACCCTAATGTGCGGGCGTCCATGGTACCTTTGGAAACCAATACATCTTGGCAGATATCTTTTTCAACAAATACTGAATATCTTTTATAGGTCATCGGTTAAGAAAACTTTCAGTTATTTTGAATTTTCGTCAGCACCACCACCATCATCGAACTTCTATAGCGCCATTTTAATAATGTTCTTGACATCAGTCGATGGTGGCTCCTTGGTTTGAATCGTAATCCCCTCCATTGTCAAATCCAACAAATCAGTCCATTTTAAAGTTTGCCTTCCTTGCATGAGTGTCAACGAACAGCAACGAAACAAAATTAATGATGTCGTTGGAATTCGATCAATTCGCTAACGAAAAATTAAAAAATCATGTCCGTTTGAGAGCAGGACAGGGCAAAACATAGGAAAGGAAAAACATGGGCAGGGCAAAACATGGGTTTTAAAATGAAATGTAGGTTTTTAGGTTTTTAGAGTTTTTAGGTTTTAATGTTTGGCATGTCAACAGCCATAGACTCCTCCCTATACTGTATTTTGTCGCATGTCAACACCCATCTTTCCTTCCTTTCCCTCCCAATTCATCCTCTTCCCTCCCGATGTTTCCCTCCCCTTAATACATTTCCATTTCATCTAATGAGTGTGAAAGGGATTCTCGAAAATGAATTTGCTAATCACCCCCAACGAGCAGAGCCTTCTAAATACAATGTATCACTGCACAAAATTCTTCCCTCGCCCCACCCTTCCCTACTTCCTCTCTCCTAGTCCGTCCATCCTCTTTCCTCCTGATACTCCCCCCTTATCAGCGAGGGGGCAGTGGTGGCGTGAGAGTGGTCAGCGCCAGGGGCCAAGTCGATAAAAAAGGTCGCCGACACATTTTGCCCTCCTCCCAGGCTCCCATCTGGTCGGTGCCCGAGGCCAAGTCGATTAAAAACGGGTTGACGAGCAAAAAGTTCCTCCACCTCATAGTACCCACCTCTGCACGCTACGGGCGAGGGTCCGTGGATTATGCCCCCGGAAAATTTTTTTAAATTACAGGTGGTTGCATGTGAGTTTTAGAGCATCTTGAACAAAGGATTACACAGCGATGGAGCCCTGCATTCAGGCAGTGGCGTAGCTAGGCAAAGTGCCGCCTGGGGCGAAAATAAAAAGTGCGCCTTTCCGCGACGGAAAATTTTCAAAATTTCCTGGAAAAAAACTTACCAATCAAGTCTTTAAAAAAGTCTGACAATCAAAAAAACGTTATCAAGTCTCTAAAAAAAAGTCTGACAAGCAAAAACCCTAATAAAGGCTAATAATTATTTTTAAAAATTAGGAAATTTCGAAAATTCCCCTAGGGCAAGTGCCGCCTGGGACGCTTCTGTCCTCTACCCCCTCGCTACGCCACTGAAGTTGATGTCAAACCCAATACCAGTATTCTGCATAAGTTTCACTTTAGACAGTTTTAAGGATAAGTTAACTCTTCGAGTTTCAGTTTCTTGCAAAAGACGTGGGTTTCTTTAAATAATATACTGTACTGTAAATTGAAATGTTCAGCGAACACATTCAATTATCATTTAATCTACGACAAACCAGATTTTAAATGAGTTCCAACCTTTTCGGCAGAAAAAGCACTGAGCAAAACAGATATTCAACTTCCAACAATGATAACGAATATAATCGAGACATAAAATTTTATGTATCTCGGCAAAAAAAAGCATTGAGCAATTTAAAATGTTTTTACTATACCTCCAGGGGCGCCCCTGTCTATACAGACAGGGGCGCCCATTCCTGGCTGCTGGAAGCAGCTCCCTTCCCTGTGCTACTCTAACATAATAACATAATAACAAAACTTTGTGGGGAATCAGTGGCGTCATTTGACACTTTTCTTGGGGCGAGAAATTTTGTAAAATTTTCTTTTAAATTTTTAATTTTTCGAAATTTTTCGACTAAGTTTGAGTTTCGAAAAAGTTGACGAATTTTTTTTTGCTTGTCAGCCCTTCCTAGGCTGCTGACTCTTTTTGCCTCCCCAAACGCAAGTGACGTCCCTGTTTTTGTTTTTGTTGCACATCAATACATTATAAATTAATATTTTCATTTTCCTTGGGGGCCACGACCCCAGCCCTCCCAAATGACGCCTCTGGGGAATTAATTTCCTCCTCTAGCTTTTTTCGTAAGCATTTGCGTCCTCCCCCTCCCCCATCTGTGGGCGCCCCTGCTATCAGGTATATTTAAGGTTTATTGATACTGGAACTGTGACGTCACGCTGGTCCTTGCTCATGCAGGACTGAAAACCCTATAGGTTTTTAGAAATGAAACGTAGATCTTTAGGGGCTTTCTGCTTTTATGTTTTAATGTTAGACGTGTCAACATCCATGGACCGTCTCTATATTTTTGTCACATTTCAACACCCCTATAGACCTTATTCAGGTTCAGCCTATATAGGCTATTATATATGTTCTTGTCACCTGTTTCCGCTCTCTGAAGAGCTAGAGTAGGCCTATCTACGGCATGCACTATGGCAGAGAGTAGGCCTAAGAAACTCTAAAGACATTAGTGATGAGTTTTTACACTTTTTCATTTTTCTATAGATAAAAAACTAAAAACCTGAAATAGAAATTTGACTTTTTGAAAATTCTAGGTTTTTAAAATCACGTTTTCACTTGGAGGAATCATTTTCAAGCCCCGTCCTTGCCTCTCCACTGTCACAATCACTTTCTTAGACCACTCCCCACTAGCGTGGCCTACTTTATGGACGGCCTAATGACCTTTGAGAATTAAAACTGGAGCTATAGAAGTGCACAATAGGACAGTGAAATTTTAGATTATAGTATGAAACCAACTGCTGGGCGAAACTAAATTATAGCGCTATAAGAGTTTGGCTATAGCCTGAGAATTTGAGGAACCATTAATGGCGGCAAGATTGACTAATAATGGACGAAATTGAAAAGAGAAATATCTCACTTTTTTGGTTTATTGCAATTTTTAATTTTGTTCATATAATTATCTGTAGAATTAGGGGCCTTGCGGTCGCTGCCGCTGTTACAGGGACTAATTATCTGTCTCATAGATTGAAGATCACGCCTTTGCTATGCAATGCATGATGACTTATATAGCGCTTTATTTATGTTATGCAATATAGGGTTACCTGTTTAGCGCTTCAGGG